>PITA01009586.1:0-76735 GCA_004023965.1 Spilogale gracilis | reverse complement strand
AAAATGAAACAAGATGGGACCAAGGAGGGAGACAAACCATAAGAGACTCTTAATCTCAGGAAACAAACTGAGGGTTGCTGGGGAGGGGTGGGGGGAGAGGGATAGGGTTGCTGGATCATGGAAAATGTAATTAATTAATTAATTAATTAATTAATTAATTAAAAAAGAAAAACAGTGACAGTATGTCAAAGAGTACACCTGAGAAGTACCATGCCTAATCTCAAAGAGAATTTGAGATAAGTAATTGAAAACAGAATTTCAAACTGTAAAGCATTGTGCAGAGGTAAGAGGAAATCTTCTAGATTTTACCATCTACATAGTTCACAGACACCTTTACTCCAGCATTTTGAATTCTAAACCTATCATTGTTCCAAATATAATTCTTTTTGGACTCTCAAAAAAAAAAAAAAGAAAGAAATTAGAAAGCCCTTGGAATTTTCCTCAAATTCTGAAAACTTTAGTTTCAGATCCATTGAACAGGTATAAACTAGAGTACCTTAGAGGAAGCCCTGTACTTATGTAGTGTAGGGAGTAAGGTAAGTTCACCTTACCTTCACCTCAGTTTGGCTTTTCCCACTTTGTTTCCGTTTAGCAAGTGAGTATCCATCCGCTCAGCTTTTTGGCAGACTGTTTATATGTTATGCTAGGTACTTTTCATACATTGTTTTTTTTTTTAAGATTTTATTTATTTATTTGACAGATCACAAGTAGGCAGACAGGCAGGCAGAGAGAGGAGGAAGCAGGCTCCCTGCTGAGCAGAGAGCTGGATGTGGGCCTCGACCCCAGGACCCTGAGATCATGACCTGAGCTGAAGGCAGAGGCTTTAACCCACTGAGCCACCCAGGCGACCCATACATTGTTTCTTATTTAATCTTTGTAACAATACTCTCAGTTAAATATAGTTTTTATTTTCTTAAGGAGGAACTAAAGTCCAGAAATGTTAAAATTTATCTAAGCTATTAAATTGCAACCATAATATTAGAACCTAGTCTACCTACTTTTCACTGTACCGCAGTATTTCAGGGTACTTTTTGACTTGGAAATTAGGGAAAAAAATAACAGCCTTTAATGCCTTCTACTTCCCCTTATGTGTTTTCCTTTGGTGTATTGGTCTGCTTTACCTTGTGACACTGAACAATTTCTTTTACACACTTAATGAATTAAATGAAGGAAGGAAATGATTGGAATTTCAGCTCTTTCTAGATCTAAAATACAATTCTTAATAGCACTATTAACATGTTGCTGTTGGAAAACCAAAGTTGGTTAAAGTTAATCCAAAGGAGACACAGGAAGGAGGGAGTGGTGAATAGTTGGTATTAATGGTATTTTGTATTCACTGCATAAGAGTTTTATTTTTTCTAACCTTTGACAGAGACATTTAAACTGAACTTTGCTCCATTTTGTATATACTTTTGAGAAATTTATATTCCAGGCTAATCATCAAGTTAATACTAGAGTCCATGATTGTTTTTTTTAAGATTACATTTTTAAGTAATCTCTGTACCCAGTGTGGGGCTTGAAGTCACAACCTGGAGATCAAGAGTCCCCTGCTCTACCAACTAAACTAGCCAGGTGCTGCTAGAGTCCATAATTTTATTTTATTTTATTTTTTTTATTTGACAGAAACACAGCCAGAGAGGGAACACAAGCAAGGGGAGTGAGAGAGGGAGAAGCAGGCCTCCCCCCGAGCAGGGAGCCCGATGTGGGACTCAATCCCGGGTCTCCAGGATCATAACCCGAGCTGAAGGCAGTCGCTTAACCAACTGAGCCACCCAGGCGTCCCTAGAGTCCATAATTTTTTGATAGAGACAAAGAGTATTAAAAGGAATGATAACTATCTGTTGTATGTCCAAAGGAGAGTTCTGTAAGGTAGTAAAGCCCCCACATTTTCAGCAGATCGCATTAAGTAGTTTTACCCCTAGGGGATGATGGAACTAACAAAGAAGCCACAAGCACAGGAAAGCTGAACCAGGAGAATGAGCATATCTACAACCTGTGGTGTTCTGGTCGCGTATGCTGTGAAGGGATGCTTATCCAGCTGAGAGTAAGTACAGAATTTATGGTACAATGTATATCTTCCTTAATTGTTGTCCAGTGTGACTCCAAATCCAAATTCACTGTCTAATCCCTTTTTTTTTAGCTAAAAATAAGATGTAAAAATCACCTACTAATTGGCAAATGTAGAGTATATTTCTTGAAACATTCAATTTTCCCGTCAGGGTCTTTTCTTTATGGTAATAAAAGTTGCAACCATTCTCTTGTTTTTTCAGTTCCTCAAGAGACAAGACTTACTGAATGTCCTCGCCCGGATGATGAGACCAGTGAGTGATCAAGTGGTATGTATTCTACCTTCTGGTTTTCTCTATACATATTAAATTCTTAACTTCTTAGAGCTTATTCCATTCCTGGATGGATCCTATTTTAATTTCAAGCAGCTTGGGTCCCTTGTCAAAAATGGACCCTTTTTTGTTTTGATGGATTATCTTCTACTTGGTGTACCAACTATGGAGAGTGGGGAATATATCCTTTTTTTTTTTTTTTTAAGATTTTATTTATTTATTTGACAGGGAGAAACACAGCTAGAGAGGGAACACAAGCAGGGGGAGTGAGAGAGGGAGAAGCAGGCTTCCCGCCGAGCAGGGAGCCCGATATGGGGCTTGATCCTGGGTCTCCAGGATCATGACCTGAGCCGAAGGCAGTCACTTAACCAACTGAGCCACCCAGGCGCCCCAAATATATGCTTTTAGTAGGGAAGGAGATAATACTCTATTACTAGGTAAATTCACTGAATCAGCCTGGATGATGGAGGAAAAAACAGTTGTCACAGTTTGCTCTCACATCTTACCCTGTGCCTCATGAATGCTTTTATCTTTGACAATAAGGTGGGGTTCTTAAATATTTTTTGCTTCAAATAATACATCTTGGACTGAACGAGTTCAATTCATGATCTAGGGACCTTATTGTTTCATATGCCTTCTTCCCTTTATTTAAATCAACATGTTAATCTGCAAATTATATCCTTTGTCAGAAATGCCAAATCCTCACCTTCCTTTCTTCATTCATTCAACAAATAATTGTGCTGGCCACTGCTATGAGAAACCAAAATATACAAAAATATAGGCTCTTTTATATAACTAAATGAAAAGAGATGTCTGCGTATATGCCAAAATACAAAGTAGTATTTGGTAAACGAGTACTGTTTTAGTAATATGATTACATACTTTGAAATGTCATTAAGTTGAAACTCATGTTATTATTTTAAAGGTCTCATTTTAGTTGCAAATCTTATGTTTTATTTCAGTTTTTCTAATATGGCAACTGATGGTTTAATCCACTGTTTTTTAAAGCCTCATCAGTTAAGAGGCCTGTCATTCTTTTTCCTATTAGATACCACCTTATTAGGTAGGAAAGGAGGAATTTTATTTTTTTTTTTAAGATTTTATGTATTTATTTGACAGAGACACAGTGAACACAATCAAAGGGAGTGGGAGAGGGAGAAGCAGGCTTCCCGCTGAGCAGGGAGCCTGATGCGGGACTCGATCCCAGGACTCTGGGATCATGACCTGGGCCGAGGGCAGACACCCAACAACTGAGCCACCCATGTGCTCTTTAAGTTCTTATTGAAGTAGATTTAGTTTTCTTGAGTCAGCCATTGTTTTGTCTCATTTTTTTCTGCAAAGATAAATAGCCTCAACAAACACGATTTTTTTCTCTGTATTTTTTAGCCCTCTTTCTGGATTTTGTTTAGGTGTTTTGTATAATTTCTGCTCAATGATGAAAGAAAATCTTTCCTTTTAGACCCGCCATCTTGCCAGGTCTTTGCTGTATTTCCCTACTTTAACACTTCCCTCTACATACTGATTTTTGACCCAGACATTTTAAGATACAGTTAGTATGACAAATAGCACTGTGTTTTATCATACCAGACTCTTGAGGTTTATAACTTTATCTCCCTGGTCCAATGCAGTATATTAAAAACTGTTTATCTGTGGTGCTTTCCAACATGAACAGCCAGTTCTCTGGTTGTCCGGGTACCAGCTGTGTGTCCAACAATTCAGTTCAGTTCACATCTGACTTGGAGTTAGTGCCAGATTCCACAAGTTAAAGTCTCAGTTACATAAGACTACTCATGCTTCAGATGCCACTTGCAAGTCCCAGGCAAATCTTGTACTTCTGAGATTACTTGGCTATAAATCAAGAGTTCCCATGCCCTTTTGGATTCAGTAATTTGTTAGAGTGGCTCATGGAACTCAGGAAAACATTTCATTTACATTTACTGGTTTATTATAAAGGGTACAATTCAGGAATGGCCAAGTGGGAGAGAGGCAAGCTATGGGAGTCAGGGCATCCAGGCTTCCAGGCTCTCTCTGGATACATTGCCCTCCTCGCAATCCAAATGTTCAGCAACTTGAATTTCAAGAGCTTGGGGTCCTCTTTTCAGGGTCATTCAGGTTGTTGACAGAAGTCAGGTCCCTATGGTTTTAAGTCCCCATTTTCTTACTGTTGCCAGCTGGAAACCATTCGGCTCCTGGAAGCCATTCTGAAGTCTTTGCCACATGGTCTCCGCCCCCCAAAATAAGCCCTTTCCCAGTTCAACTCTTTTTTTCAGCTAGGATCCAGACCTTTTTGATGGGTCACTTGATTATATCATTCCGAGATAAAGTCCCTTTTGACTAACTCAGTGTCATCTGATCAGGAGCCTTCTGCCACATGACACAACATAATCACAGGAGTGATAGCCATCATACACACAGGTTCCTCTCACATTCAAGGGGAGGATGTAGACACCAGGGGGTGGGACTCTCAGGGGCCATCACAGAACTCTGCCTATCACAGAACCTAACAGGTGAGGTTTTTTTGTTGTTGTTTTTAAAGCAAATAAAAGTAACCATGAATGATGAAGACATGGATACCTATGTATTTGCTGTTGGCACTCGGAAGGCCTTGGTGCGACTCCAGAAAGAGATGCAGGATCTGGTATGTCTCATTGTTCCAACTCAAATACATGTATAACTGTTCCTCTTTATTACATAGGCATTCAACTCTAGAGCATAGGGTAATTAATTATATCACTTGACTTGTTAAGCACCACTTTGAAATAGGTCATAAAATACTCTCTTGTGGGAAAAAAAAGTTTGTGCATAATAAAATATCATGTCTTACCTTCGATTACTTCTTCCTTTAGAGTGAGTTTTGTAGTGACAAACCTAAGTCTGGAGCAAAGTACGGACTGCCAGACTCCTTGGCCATCCTGTCAGAGATGGGAGAAGTCACAGAGGGAATGATGGATACAAAGGTAAATGCAATAAAAGACATACATTTGCAGACCATACCGATTACAAGGCACTCCCCCTAAAAGTCATACTGCACCGCTTCTTCATTTTATGACACTGCTCCATTCCTTTCCCACACAAACATTAAAATACCTTCTTTAAGCAATAGATTAACTTGTCAAAAGAGACAGTTGATTAATCAGGTAATTCTCCTAGAATCAAGAGCAATTTATTTCTAGGATTGCTAATGGCTCTCAAGTTTTTCTCAAAGGATTACAGCATTAATCCTTATCACTATGTCATTTAGTCCATTTTTTCCTAGCTTCAATTAGTGCAGAAGAAGAGAAATGTATAGAGAACCATTTTTTTTCTATTGGTTATAGGATGGTAACAGCCAGCACATCTTAGCATGATAAAAATAAAGAGTAGCTCAGACAGTTCTAATGTAAGTTTAAGGTGATGTGTTTATGAAGAATCCCCTGAAATGATTTTAGATTTTCTCTTCATGCATTCATTCTTGTTTAGAACATTATTTTGATACAGTTTCAGCTGCTTAATAATAAATTTGATCATTGGTGTGACTAAAAGGTGCTAGTTTCATCATAGATCCCCTATCTTATTTAAATTTCATTTTTTAAAAAGCTTTAACCTTAATGCTGTTGTGAAAAATCAAAGAGGATTAAGGAGTGACTATCTTTATGAAAAAAGGGAAATGCATCAAACCCTACTTTAAAAAAATTTTTTTTTCTTTATTTCAGATGGTTCACTTTCTTACACACTATGCTGACAAGATTGAATCCGTTCATTTTTCAGACCAGTTCTCTGGTCCAAAAATTATGCAAGAGTACGTATGAGATAAAAATATTGAAATTAACTGTCCCTACTAGCTTTCTGTGTTGAAACACCTCTGCGAGGTGCTTCTGCAATTTTTCTTAACAAATGAGTAAGGGAAGTTGATGACAGGCATTCTAAGTTTTCCTTTGCTTTGACTGCATGTGTTGTGAAGGTAATTGAAAACTTACAGGAGACAAACAGATAAGCCTTCCAGTTTGCAAAGTGTTGCTGTGTGTATGCACCAGCCACTCAGAAGGTAGATGAGACTCTTAGAGGATGGCAGATACTAAAGAAAATGCAATTGCTCATCTTTTTGTCCTTTGTAGTTGAAGTTCCCCCGTCTTTTTAATTTATGATACAAATCTGTGATTTTGATTTATGTTTGATTACAGATCTCTGCATTTTATTTCATGGCCTTTTTGGCTCCCTTTTTTGAATAGTTGGGTGATTATATTCTTTCCTAGTATATTATCAGATGCTCTCAGTGTGCAGTTTCTGGCTTTAGAGTAATGCTATTTGAATGTTCATATTCAGAGCTTAAATTTGTTGCTTGAAATCACATCCTATCTCTGGAGCACATACATATTTAGGTTTACCCCTGGTGTAGATTGGTTCTTACCTAAACTTTTGGTTAAGGGTTTCTCTGTCATAATCTGTAGAGTGAAATAAAGTTAAAAGCCAATCTGGATTTTAGTTGTATGTCAGAATGATTCAGGTCCTTACACCTATGGATAGTGTTGCATCATCCTTGCTTGACTGAATAACAACACTGTGGACGAACTATCACGTTGTGACATTCATGGAGCTTTTAATGTGTGAGAGAGAGAGGGAGGGTTGATAAAAATTACAAAGGAATCTTTGGTGAGTCAGAACTAAATTATATATGCTATAGTAGATCATTTCTAAATTTATTCCGAGCCTGGCTCAAAAATGAAGATGCTTCATTATAGGAAGATAGAGTAGGAGTTGGAAATAAAATATAAAAACCCATCAAAATAAGCAAAAATATTTTTTAAAATATGGTCCTCATACTTAAGTATAGGCTCATTTCTGGCTCCCCAGGTGAGAGGAATATATCCTGCCTGGGGAACATCACTGGAGGTGTTCAGGTATAGGATAAAGATCACTTGGGAATGTATCCATCAGATAAGACAGGTGGATCAGAGGACCTGTAAAGTTCGTTCAGACTCAGATTATATTTAATTGGGGATATCAGGCCAAATACCGTGCTGATTATCTGCAAGAATCTGTTCATCTAAGTAAATTGGGTGACATATGGGAAGAACACAGTACTATCTTGTGTTCTTTCTAAATAGCCTTTCTTTTATGACAGGGAAGGTCAGCCTTTAAAGCTACCTGACACTAAGAGGACACTATTGTTTACATTTAATGGTAAGTGTTCTATGGTCTTGCCTGGGTTTTTCATGTTCTCTGAGAGAATCTTAACGAGAGTATTGTTCCCTCTAAATGATAGCCATAAAAAAATATATCAAACCCCATGCCTGCTTGCTTGTTGGTTTGTGTTTTCTTTTAATAAGAGATCCTATTTTCTGATGCATTTTAGCTGCCTAAGACACTTGGAGAAAGGAGTCTATTAATACCAAAAAAGAGAGAGAGAGAAAGAATGGAAGAAATTAATTAATTAATTAGTTAATTAATTAATTAAAAAGAAGGGTTGGGTGACCCAGAAGAATTAATCCTCCCATTAACTCAATAGGAAAATGGCTTTGTTTTCCAGTGCCTGGCTCAGGTAACACTTACCCAAAGGATATGGAAGCTTTGCTACCCCTGATGAACATGGTGATTTATTCTATTGATAAAGCCAAAAAGTTCCGACTCAACAGAGAAGTAAGACCCACAGCCTTTATTATAAGTTTTTATTGTTGTTTTCCCCATGGGGGAGTCAGAAAGCAATGATTTCAGCAATTTAATCTTTGCTAGTTTGCTAGTTGACCTGAAAGTGCTAAATGGGAATAGTTTTATAAAAGCATATTAAATGGGACTTGGTTCTGTTGGATTGAAATGGATTTCTTATAAATCGCTATGTTTCTTGGGGAAAAGGGCAAACAGAAAGCAGATAAAAACCGAGCTCGAGTAGAAGAAAACTTCTTGAAGCTGACACATGTGCAAAGACAGGAAGCTGCACAGTCTCGGCGTGAGGAGAAGAAAAGAGCAGAGAAGGAGCGAATCATGAACGAGGAAGATCCTGAGAAACAGCGCAGGCTGGAGGTAAGATAGACGTTTTTTACCCTGCTTAATAGTAAAACTAGGATTTAGAAGGGCGCCTATTAGGCATTATTGACTATTAAAGTAATTCTGTGTAGGAATGTACACCTGAAAAGTTAAGCATTTTCTTTGCACTTGGGACATTATTACTTAGTTGATAGCACTATTAAGAACAATAAGTACTATGTCTTCTTCAAACCAGGTTGGATTGTGTCTGTGATCCTGGAGAATAACATAAATTATCCTTTCCCCAGCACAATCCCATTGTGCTTAACTGAAGTAGAAAGAAATTGGGAATTTTAATAGAAGCCAGCACATGTGACCTATGGGCCAGTGTGTCTTATTTTATAAAATGTTTAATTTGATTATAGAATTAGAGAATCCTAATATTTTTTGTTTGTATTTATGAAGCATTGTGTTGAGGTTTAATGTATATGCTTATAAGAAGAGATGCACCATTAATAGCCTAACCAAACAAAATCTTAAGCTTTTCTGAACTGAAGTACAAATCCTTGGCGGATGCACATAAATGCTATGATGAAAGTTGGGTTAGTGTTTCCTTGGTATAGGAAAGATCAGAATAAGAAAGTTGCTTAAATGTAGTGTTTAGTTTCTTCCTAATTTGAGATTTAAGTTACCTTTACTTCACTTTAAGCTGATTTTAATGAACCAGCATAGATATTAGCAATTTTTATAACTGTCTTTTGGAAAGTTACAGACCATAGACTAGGTTTTTGAATAATAACATAAGCAATATTCTGATTTTGTTTTTATGTGTACTTAGAGCTTAGTTTGGATTCCCTTTCTTTCTCTAGGAAGCTGCCTTGAGGCGTGAGCAAAAGAAATTAGAGAAGAAGCAAATGAAAATGAAACAAATCAAAGTGAAAGCCATGTAGAATCACCCCAGAAGACCAGAGTCCTGATGCTACCTGTAAGCTCTGAATTCATGGGCAACATAAAAAATACCAGTCCATTTCTCATCTTAAACTTCAGACACTCCCAAATGACTAAAGAAATCCTTATTTCATCATCTGTTCTGTTTTTGGTTTGGAGTTTTACAGAGGTTATAGATGCAATGGAAGGATTCTGTTTCAGTAATTCTCTTCCAGATAACCAAATTATTTTGATTACTTTATAAAAGGAATGATATATAAGCTCTGCGTAGTTTTAAAATATTTTAAAAGTTATAACATGAATCATCAGTGCTTTTAGTGCTTTGATGTTTGAAGAAATATCATGAAATTTATAGATACATAATTAGATTGTTGCTTTTTGTTTAAACTGGGTAGTTGCAAAGGCTATAAAGACTGACTCTAAACCAAGATTCCACAAATAACTATTGGAATTGCACAATAAACATTGCTTGGTGTTTTCTTCTGTGTGTACATTAACCTTGTAAAAAAGTAAAACTTAGAACACTATGTGGTATTGAAATTTCAGGGACTCAAAACATAATGTAGTTCAGTGTATGTTTTGTAGGTGGGAGGTGCTGATGACAGTGTTGTATTTGTAGGGTTTGGGATACTTACATGTACACAGAAAATTCTAATGATAGGTAGTACAGGAGCTGATACCACGAGCTAATGACAATGTGAATGCTGTATTTAAGTGGTTGTACGTTTTCCTTGAGTAACAAGTGCATGAAAAATTAACTGCTTCACCTAGATCAGATCAGTGGTCTATGTGAAGTTACCCGTTGTTCCTTCTTGATTGTTGCAGACTATTGGATGTGTTCATAGAGAAGCTCTATTCTCTTTGTTATGGCTGTGTCCCTTTGCTTTTCCTTCTGCTTTTATTTCTTCCACAGTTGAGGCTGGGTGTATTCTTTCAAAGAAATAGCCATGAATATGCATAAATACACTTTTAAAAGTGAGCTTTCCTAAACTATTGAGAGTTCTTTGTGCCTCTTGAGGAAGGAACTCTTGGGGGAGAGACCCATCTATCTGCACAAGCATTTAGCTTGTTCAGATCTCTGCATTTTATAAATGCTTCCTACTTAAGAAAGCATTTTTTAAGTCACTGCTTGTACCAGGTAATTTTTGCTGGGTATGGGAAAAGGTTGGGTTTTTTGATGGGAGAGGGGTGGGTGGATATTTTTTTGTTGATGCTTTATGTGCAGGTGTGTTCTGAGGCAATAACAAGTTGCTGTGAAAGCAGTATGTGCTGCTGCCTTTGTAACTGCATGGAAACTTTTCACATGGATTTTTCTCTAAGTTAATGCAGAAATGTGTAAACTAGGAGATGCAAATGTAATTTTTTTAACAGTTCGTGAAATTAAGTTATTAAAATAACAAAAATAACATAAGATTTAATTACTTTAATGCTATATAATTCTAGAATTAGCCTTGTTTTACAAAGTTTAAAATACATTTTAGAAATCAAAGTTGATATGCTTAGCTATCTTTTGATTATTAAAAGCTTTCTTAAAGTCCCACACATTTGGACCATGGCAGCTAATTTTGTAATTTAAGCATTCATATGAACTACCTATGGACATATATTAAACTAATTGATGCAAATCTCAGAGTGCCGCCTTTACTTTTCTGGGGTTGCCCTACAAGAGTATAAGCCCATAGGAACATTCTTTCTGTTCTAAAGAAGTCAGCGCCGAAATGCTTTTCCTTCAAAGGAGTTGACCTTGATAATAATCCCTTAGTTTGTTACCAGTTATTTTTAGAATGTTTTGTATTTTTAGAGGTGTAGATATTATTAATGGGCCCCTCCCCAAAGTCTGCCTCTTTAGTTAAGACACCATTATCTCTCCCATGAATGAAAGGAGGATATTGTTGATTGTCACACATTGGAGACCCACTAAACCCTCCTTTTCTGCATTGCATGGTCACTTAGCAAGGACAAAACAGGCGCTGGACTGGAAGATAAAGACCTGGCTATAGTGCCAGCAAATTCAATACTAAGCCCTTGACTTGGGGCAAGTCACCAACGTCTTTGAGTCTCTGTTTGGTTCTTCCTACAAAGTAAGGATAGTAACTATTTTCTTCTCTACCTCATAGGTAGGTTGGCACCAAGAGATAATATGTGTGAAGTTCTCTCATAAACTACAGTACTTTAAAAATGTGAGGTATCATCTAGGACTGTTCTCCAAGTGCTGCATTTTTTTGCTTTATTCTCTTTTGCTTTCCTTTCTCCCAGTGGAAACCAAGCAGATCCTTTCAGGGTTCTCTAATGTTATTTGTAAAATGTGACAGAGTATTTTGGAATGGGGGTTGGGGGGATAGTAATACCTTTCTGTTTCCTTAGTAATAGAACCTTTTCCCATCATGCACAAGAAGTTGAAACTCTTCTTTAGATGAGACTTAGGCCAAAGAAAAACACTGATGGGTATTTTCATTCCCCCGTACAGTAGGAATAGGTACATGAAAATTATTTAGAGCAGTGTTATACAAAGGATCTGTTGGTTTTGGTGGGATGGGTGAAATACTGAACTTTGTTATCCCAGATTCTTTTTCCTTATTGTTTGTGTTTCTACTCATTTTGAATGATTTGAAAGGATGAAATAATTCGAAAGGCTGTAAAAGGGAGGAGGCAGTTATACCCAATAGGAGAGGCTTTTATGACACACTGCTAAAACAATAGTGAAAGTATTACTTTCCTTATTTTCTAGTTTGGTGATCAGCAAAAGATTTATTTGTATTTGAAAGTATAATTTTTTAATCCTTGGACAAGTTGAATGCTATCTTCTCAACTCCATTAACCAAGAATACCAATTTCAAAATAAAACAGACTTTCTGCTATACCACTTTTAATGGATATTTTGTTCTTATTTTCATCTTTTAAAATTAACTACCAAATAAATAAATAAAATTAACTGCCTTTTAAAATTTCACCTCTTTGGTTTTATCCAAATAGTGTGACTTTTATTTATTTAAGACACCCAGGCCTTTTTAAGTAATTAGTTTCTATCACATTTTGAACTTAAATGCTTAAATCAGGGCGCTTGGGTGGCTCAGAGAGTTAAGCCTCTGCCTTCAGCTCCGGTCATGATCTCAGGGTCCTGGGATCGAGTCCCACATCGGGCACTCTCCTCAGCAGGGAGCCTGCTTCCCCCTCTTTCTCTGCCTGCCTCTCTGCCTATTTGTGATCTGTCAAATTAAAAAAAATGCTTAAATCACTCTCTTCTGCATTTTTTTTTTGCTTGTTTGTTTGTAACTATCACTTAGAAAGTTTGTAGCAAAGCCAGAAGCTAGAAGCCAATTTTGTGCTTTAGGAAAGAGCCCTGGGTTTGTAGCAGAGACTCTCCTGCTGTCCTAGTGCTTGAACAAGTCTGTTTTCCTCCTCTGTGAGTGAGCAGGTTGCTCTTCCCCCTTGTGATGTAACAGACAACATGTGTAACGCACTTTGGCATATAAAACGTTCTACAAATTAAATAATCTTACCCAGTTTGCTACACCAAACATCATAGGCATTTCCCTCACTTCTAGGCAATTAGTTTTACCTTACCTTTCTGACAATTTATATGGCAACTTGAAGAGGCCGGTGCATTTAGTTTAAACTGGATGTTTAGAGTTCAAAGCAAAACTTGCTCATCACAAAAGCAAAGTAGGAAGTCTTTGTAAACTCTGAAAGTTGACCTTCCATTACACTGGTTTTCTAAGTTACCTGGATTTAGGAGGTCCACTTGCAAGGAAAACTAAAGGGGATGAAAATTTGCTCCTTGAAACAGTCAACAGAAGCTGGGCCAAAAATTTCTCCAACTAGCATTTGTGGGCAGTCATGAAGATGGTGAGACCTTTTAGCCACCTTGGCGGATTGACATCCAGTTAGAGAATGACATGGCCGCTGAGCGGGTGGGCTGTGAAGACAGTTCCCATAGCAGTGGCTGCATCATTTGGCATCTTTTCAGGCACTGACCTTTCTGGCACCCTCAATTCCAAAGACCACATGTGAAGAAGGTCTTTTCTAAAGAACATCGCCAAGAATTTTACTTCAATTTTTACTGTCTTGCTTTTGTTAGTTTACCGTTTGCTGCGGGGAAGGACCTCTTATTTTGAAAAAGAGAAAAGTGTGGGTCCTGCTTTGGAAAGTTAAAGCACTGGGTAAGCTCAAAGTGATAGAGGTGAAACTGAATGAGGTCCTGAGTCACTGGTTAAGTTCAAGTTCACATTAACATACTTCTGTCAGTTTTCCCGGAGCTGAACAACTCCCATCTTGGAAGTTGGGCCAGTATAAATCTGTGTCAAGGGTCAGAGCCAGTGTTCACTACTTGATGGGATCTCTCCAACTTTGGACACACGCCCCAGCCCGAGTAAGTCGCTGGAAAGATGCAGGCCCACACAAGGGAGCCTCTCTTGACTGCGTCCTCTCTCGAACCCAGCACCCACTGGGCTCAGGCTTACTTCCCGCTCGAGGCAAACCTGCCGGTGTCTGCAGCACAGGCCTCGCAGACTTGTGCACGAGGAAGGATCCAGGGAAAAAAGATCCAGAAGTGGGAAAAGTTTGTTAGCTGAGCTATTTTCCTCCGTTTATGAATAAGGAACTTGCGGCAAGAGAGAGAGTGGGTATTCTCTTGGCAGCTTGTCGGTCTAGTGCCGGAGGGGCGTTTGGGAAGCCTTCAAAGAAAAGTGCGAAACAGCTTTTTTCACTAAAGTCCTACCACACGACATGAAAAAAAAATTTTTTTTTAAGTATCCAAGTCATCAGCCAGTGTTTGTTTGCCTTCCTCTAGTACCCCCTGACTTCATTACTAAAATCATCCTACTGCCTTCCTGCTGCAGGGGCGGGGAGGCTCCGGGGAGCCCTTGTCGGACCTCGCAGGCCCCGCCGACGACAAGCTACGCCTTCGGCTTCTACACACTCGGGGAAAAGAACCCCTGCTGCTGGAGACCGCAAGCTCTCCCTCAGGAACGCGGAGCGCGGACCCAGCTAACTTAGAACCGAAGAAGCGCTCTCTGCGCGGCCGGTGCCGGGAGCCTAGCGGAGGTTGGGGGGAGGGGTTGCCGGCGAACCCGACGCGACGCGGGACGCACTGGGGCGCAGCCCCACCCGCCGGGAGCTGAGGGAGGCGCGCGGGGGACGGAACTCCCTCACCCGCTTCGCCTAGGAGCCGGGGCGGGGCGGGGCGGGGCGGGGCGGGGCGGGGCGGAGCTCCCCTCCGCCAGCTCTACCCCTGATCGCGCTACTGCGCATGGCACGTTGCGTACCTCCCCCCACCCCCGGCAACCGGCCTGGCGGCGCGGCCCTAAACTAAGGAGGCGGAGCTGAGACGGGGTCGGGACTGCTTGCTAACTCCAGGACCAGGTACCGGGCTGGCGGGGCCGCCTGGTGCGCTCCAGGGACCAGTACCTTCTCGCCCTGACGCCGATTCCATCTCCTCAGGGGCGGGCCTTCGTCTGATCGGCCATCCCGCCTCTCCCTCCCCCCCCCCCTCCGCGCTCTCCAAGGGTCCCTTTTCACCCCGTCCTGATTCCCGCAGTGAGAGGGACTGCAGCTTGAGAGCAGCACAGGCTTGGGCCTGCCCGGGAGATGCCGGAGCGGAGTTGCCGGGCGAGAGAGGCGAGCGCCTGCTTTCCGTACCCATCTTTCCCCCTGACTCCTAACTGGGGAACCTGGGGCCCAGGTGTCAGTTTGCCCTGCCCAAAGAGGCGGCCGATGCTGTGTTAACCCCGCACCCCACCCCACAACCCCAATTCCCATCTGGACAGGCAGCGAATCAAGCCCACTTAAGAAGAGAGATTAGGTGACTCCTTGAATCAACAAAAACAAAGAGCTTCTAATTGTCTTGTTGTTTTCCAAGAATGTTTCAGTGCCTACAGTAGATTTTTGGGATGGAGATGGGCGGTGGGGGTAGGGAAGTGAGCGCGAGGGAAGGGGAGTGGTTAAATAAACTTGTTCAAGTTTCCAGGAAATGGGGGACTAATTTGTCTGCCCAGCCTTCTGTTAAGATAACCTAGCATATTCTAACTCGACTTTCCCCGAAGAGGCGAACTGGTCCTTTTCTTACTGTGTAATACCTGTTGAAGGAGAACCGTATTCCAGTATGTATTTGAGGCATTAGGACAGTTCTTCATCAACTGATTCATACTGTCTAAAGACACCCAAGACTGTTTCTTGTTCCTGAGAATTGAAGAAACCGAACCTCATCTGGTTACCTACCTTAGGCCAGGAACCTATTCAGCTATTAGTTACAGTGCTGAACTTGTTAAGTGTGTTTCCCCACCCTTCAACCAGGTTTCCTAGAGTATTGTAACTCAAATGCAGTGTTTGTAGTTGTACCCTAGACATGGAAGAAATTTAGAAAAACAGTAACGGAAACAGGAAAAGGAAAAAAAAATAACAGAGCAAGATAAATGAATTCTTTTCTATTTAGCATCTGGTCAGCCACACTGTCAAATCAGGCAATGTCTTCTCAGTCAGTCATCATTGTATCTTCGCAGAAACAGTCTTGACACTTCTCCCTAGACTTCTCTGTAATCACTCTGGTTTCTAGGTCACAGAAGACATCTATCTGATGCTCTACTAGTTACCTGCATCATTCTGGGCATTTAACCTCTCTGAGCTTTAAGTTCCTGATCTGTAAAATGAGGAAGATAGTACTTATTGTGAGCTGATCTCTGCTGTGAAGCATGTAGCACAGATCCTTGCACATAGTAAGTTCACCATAAGTGCTTGCTGCTTTTGTTATTTTTGATATTAACAATATAACAGATACGGAAGTGCCTATCTTATATGTGTTGGGCACAGCAGCCCCTGGGAAGCAATAATGAGTAAGATGCATTGGCAGTTGACATTGTGGTAGGTGGAAGGGCTGAATACAGAGGCTGAACAGGGGGCGGCACAGGGAATGGAGGCCAAGGAGAATTTCTGTAGGACAGGGTACACGAGATGAGTAGTAAGGAATGACAAGTCAAAGTTAACCACGTTGGGGAAGTGCAAGTGGTCCAAGAGGGGAAGCAGAATTTTAAAGTTTTTCCTTTGGACTCCATTTCCTACCTGCCTTCCAGCATCATGTCCTAAATATAGACCTATCCCAAGGCTTGTTTCCCAGCCTTCTGCTTTTTTCCTCCCCATATTCTCCTTCAGTGCATTTGTCACTTGTATAGCTTTGGCTGCTAACTCCCAGGTTCACGTAGCCATCTCTAACATGTCTCTTAAGCATCAGTCTTACTTTTCTAACTGACTGCTACGTTTTCTCACTTGGGATATATAACTATTTTCTCAACCTCAACATGAGTTAAAAACTCAAACTCATCTTCCCACCAGAACCACTTCCACCTCTGAGTTTCCTGTTTTGTTGCTGACACACTACTCTTTCCCAGTTACTTGGGCACAAAAAAATCAGAGTCATCAGGGTTCTCCACAAGTAGAATGGGTTCCGTGATAAGGCAGTGAGTCTCTGGCAGGGGAAGTTTCAAGCAGAGGCTAAATAACCTTACATCCTGGGGTTTGTAAAAGTTCTTCCCCCAAAGGGTGGAGGATGGGCTAGATGATTGATGGTGTCCTTACTAACTAAATATAAATTCTTTATTTTTCCTTCATCCCCTACCCATCTATTTCTTAACATTCCCTCTGCTAGAGGCTCTTGTCACCCCAAATATAGTCCACTATAATTGTGTTCTAACTGGCATTCCTTCCTCTGGGGATTTTTTCACTCCCATTCTCCCATCCGTTTGCAGATTAATATTCCTTAGAATGTTTCTTAGAACAAGGCTTCTCAAACATTAGTCAGTACGATGGTCCACAGACCAGCAGCAATACCATCATTTGGGAGTTTGTTAGAAGTACCAGGCCCCAGTACAGACCTTCTAAACCAAAATCTACACTTTTAACAAGATCCTCAAATTATGTGAATGCACCATGAAGTTTGAGAGACATTATCTTAGACTACTGTTTTGTGTTTGTCACCTATCTGTTTAAAGCCTACAGTGGCTTCCTACTGCCTGTAGAAGAAAATCCATCCTCTAGCATGCACATAAGGCCTCTTCATTGTTCTCATATATCTGGACTTGTGCTTCTAGAACTGGTTATGCAAAGCGTTAACATATGTTAGTATATGTGGTCAGTGAGCCATTAGTGCCTACAATGGGATAGGCACTAGTCTAGAAACTGGGAGACACACGTGTGGACAAAACAAAGTAAGCACTAAAAATGAGCAGCTAATACAATTTCATGCTTGGAATTCCCATTTTCTTTAAGTCCTATTTGACAATGAAGCTCCACCCTTCCAATAAAACATTCCAGGTGTGTACCAGCTTATAGTAACTGTCTTTCCCTTTGCTGAACACCTTAAGGATTTGCCCATTTCTACTTGTGCCTTCCCCAGACCTGCTGAATTGAAAATTTTTGAGGGTGGGAGGTTGAGCATCCATAGGTTTTTATAACTACATGAGTGAATTTGAAACACATTCTGGTTTGGGAACCCATGTTCACATAATTAATGAAGCTATTGGTGCGGTAGTCTAGGACCAGTTCTAGTTTGTTATATTAATTTACATGGTGTTTGGGGATTGACTTTAGTTTCTATTTCCGGTATTTTTCCAGAGCATAGTTCCTTCTGCAGATAAAAATCATTTTATCTACATTAATATTATTTTCTTTCTGTTGTAGACTACATATGGATATGGACCCTGCTTCCTCTTAAATTTCTTTTGCACAGTGTTTTGTTTTTAATGTTATTAAATAACGTGCACTCTAATAATCCTTTTTTAGATTCAGTCAGTATTTTTACTATTTCATGCCAGGATAAATGATTCTCAACATGGTGATGATCTTCTATAAGAAGATTAGGATGGGGTGAGGATAAATGCAATTTGATAAAAATATAAAAGGCCTCCTCTGGCCCCTGGATTGAAAACCATTGCTTTGATTTCTTTGAAGCAGTACTAAGGATTCCAAGAACTCTGTGTATCTGATTAAGTTCCTACTCCCACTGTTATACTGTATACTACCACAATCCCTCAAAACCCCAACCCACCTCGAAAAAAAAGAACGGAAATGTGGCAGGGATTTTTCCTAGATTCTTGAAAAGAATTTCTGATTATTTAGTCATTTTACTTTTAAAGTCATTTTTGTTGAGATATAATTTACCTACAATAAAATACACATACATTAAATGTATGGTTTATTGAGTTTCAATAGATACACTTATTTAAGTACCATGCAATCAAAATACAAAACACTTCCAGCATCCAGAAAGTTCTCATGTGTCTCTTTGAATTTGGTCCCTCCTCTCACCCTTGGTCCCAGGCAACCAATGACCTACTTTCTGTCATAATATTTTTACTTTTTCTAGAATTTCATGTATATGGAAACAATATGTAGATTTATGTCTGACTTTCACTTAACATGATACTGTATAGTATAGTATAATATAGTATAGTATAGTGTAGTGTAGTATAGTATAGTATAGTATAGTAGTTAGTCCTTTTTTATTGCCGAGTAGTATTCCACAAATGTGGAATATACCACATTTTGTTTTTTCACTTACCAGTTGATAGACATTTAGATTGTTTCCAATTTGGGGCCGTTGTGAATAATGGTGTTATGAACATTCATGTACAAGTCTATGTGAACATACGTTTTCATTTCTCTTGAGCAGACTACCTACAGCAGACTTAGTGGGTCGTAGGAAGCTACTAAACTATTTTCCAAAGTGGCTATTATAGTAGTTTGCATCCCCATCAGCAATGAATGAGTTTCTATTGGTCAATATCCTTATCAACAGTTGGTACTGTCAGTCTTTATTTTTAGCCATTTCAGTAGGTGTGTAGTGGTATCTCATTATGGCTTTATATACATTTCCCTGATGACAAGTGATGTTGAGCATCATTTCATGTGCTTGATGGCCATTCCTATTCTTCTATTCAAATTTCTTGCCCATTTTTTAAACTGAGTTGTCTTATTGAGTTGTAGAAGTTCTTTAAATATTCCGCATATAAAATATTTTGTGTACACACACACACACTGTTTTCTCCCAACTTGTTTATTTTCTTAGTGGTATCTTTCAAAGGCATAAGTTTTTAATTTTCACAAAGTTTATATGTTTCTTTTTTATTTCATGCTCTTGGTGTTCTTTCTTTCTTTTTACTTATCCCAACATCATGAAGATTCTCTCCTCTGTTTTATTTAGTAGTTTCAACTTTTTCTTTAGTTCTGTGATCCATTTCAAATTAATTTTTGTGTATCATAAAAGGTAAGGGTGAAAGTTCTTTTTTTCTAAATAGATATTGTATCTAGATTATTTTTCCGCATGGAATTACTCAGACCCCTCTGCTGAAAATTAATTGACCATACATGCATGGACCTATTTCTGGATTCTCTACTCTGTTTCATTGATCCATTTATCTATCCTAGACCAAAGTGCACTGTCTTGATTACTGTAGCATTACAGTAAGTCTGAAAATCAGGTTATATAAGTCTTCTAACTTTGTTCTTTTTCAAAATCATTTTGGCTATTTTAGGTCCCCTGTATTTCCATATAAATTTGAAGATCCACTTATCAATTTCATTTAAAAGTCTGCTGGGATTTTGATTGGGATTGCACTGATCAATTTGGAGGGAGTTGACACCTTCACAATATTAAGTCTTCCAATCTATGAACGTAGCATATCTCTTATTTAGCATATCTTTAATACCTCTTAGCAATGTTTATAATTTTAAACATACAGGTTCTTGTTCATAATTTTAAAAAATTATTCCTAAGTATTTTATGTTTTTGTTGGTATTGTAGTTTCATTTTTTTAAAATTTCATTTTCTAATTGTTCATTGCTAGTACATTGAAATACAATTGGGTTTTGTAATTGACCTAAATTTATTTTAGATCTAATGTTTTTTTTGTAGAATTCTTTGACTTTTCTACGTACACAATCATGTTGTCTATGAATAAAGAGTTTTACACCTTCTTTTCCCATCTGTATGCCTTTCGTTTCTTTTTTTTTTTTACTTTTTGCTTTGGCCAAGACCACTAGTACAATGATGAACAGAAGTGATAAGAGCAAACATTCTTTTTTTAAAAAAAAAAAAAAAGATTTTATTTATTTATTTGACAGAGAGAAACACAGCGAGAGAGGGAACACAAGCAGGAGGAGTGACGGAGAAGCAGGCTTGAGCAGGGAGCCCAAAGTGGGGCTTGATCACGGGTCTCCAGGATCATGACCTGAGCCGAAGGCAGTCTAGCTTAACCAACTGAGCCACCCAGGCGCCTCAAGAGCAGACATTCTTGTTTTGCATCTGTTCTTAGAGGAAATGCACTAATTCTTTTTACTACTAAGTATGATGTTAGCCTATACATTTTTCATACATATTTTATCATTTTAAAATATTGTATGTATGTATTTATTTATTTGAGAGTGAGAGCAAGTGAGGGGAAGAAGCAGACTCCACAGTGAGTGCGGAACCTGATGCTAGGACTTGATCTCAACCCTGAAATCATGACCTGAGCCAAAATCAAGAGTCTGATGTCTAACTGACTGAGCCACCCAGGCTCCCCTTTCATACATACCTTTTACCAAGTTGACTTGGTAAATTCTATTTCTATTCTATTCCTATTTGACTATTCCTAGTTGACTCAGAGGTTTTTTTTAAATCATGAATTGGTATTGAATATTTTCAGATGCTTTTTCTCTCCCACGATGTTGTGGGGTTTTTGTTTGTTTGTTTTTTAAAGTAAGCTCTAATGCCCAATGTGGGGCTTGAACTCATGAACATGACACAAGAGTTGCGTGCTCCACCAAGTTCATTTTTTTTTGCTCACCCCATCGTTTTAACTCCTTAAAATTGTTTTTTATTTGCATACAATTTCAGACAAAAACAATTTGGTATATATGGATTCATTTTTTAGTGTTAAAACAGTCTTCACTTCCTGGGATAAATCCCACTTGGTCATGATGCATTATGCTTTTAATCATTCTAGATACATTTTTTTTTTTAAGATTTCATTTACTTGAGAGAGAAAGAGATCACAGAGGCAGAGGGAGAGGAAGAAGCAAACTTGCTGCCGAGCAGGAAACCCAATGCCAGGCTTGATCCCAGGACCCTGAAATCATGACCTGAGCTGAAAGCAGACACCCAACCAACTAAGCCACCCAGCAGCCCCTCTAGATATAATTTTTAGCTATAAATTAAGCAAATATAAAACAAGATCAGGATGATATTTGAGAAATGGCAAAAGTTTTTAGAAATGTGCATCCAAAACTTAAAAAATAGTAGAAGGGTTAGAAAATAAAATTGAAGAAATCTCTTGGAAAGTAGAGTTTTAAAATAGGACTGAAACAAGTATAAATTAATTCTAGATAATTCTAGAAGTATATCTTCATTAGGAATTGTATAACATGAAAACAGAGAAAGTGGAGGAAACAAAATTATCAAAGAAATAATACAAGACTATTTCCCAGAATTGGAAGATCAAAATTTCCACACTAAAAAGTCTGGGGGAGGGGAGTGCCTGGGTGGCTTAGCCCTTAAGCACCTGCCTTTGGCTCAGGTCACGATCCCGGCGTCCTGGGATCAAGCCCCATATAGGGCTCCCTGCTTAGCTGGGAACTTGCTTCTCCCTCCCCCACTCACCCTGCTTGTGTTCCCTCTCTTGCTATCTCTCTCTGTGTCAAATAAAATGGAGAAAGAAAGAAAAGAAAAGGAAGAAGAGAGGAGGAAAGGGAGGAAGATTAAAAATAAATAAATAAAAAGGCTAGGGTGGGAGAGCCTGGCTATCTCAGTCAGTAGAGCATGCAACTCTTGATCTTATGTTCATGAGTTTGAGCCCCAGATTGGTTGTAGAGATTACTTAAAAAAATAAAATCTTGAAAAAGAAAAGACTAAGTGCAGCTGGCACTTAGTCTGGGTTATAGCATGCCTTGGAAAGGCAATCTTTAGGGAAAAATTGGAATGGATGGTATGGTAAAATATATTGATAAGACAAATAGCAGAGATGTACTTTGGAAAGTCAATAATATAGTTATGTGGGAAACCAAACAGGTAGGAAAAAATGTATGAGTCTATTATCAACTCTAGGAAAAGGTGTACAAAATGGTGTACAAAAAAACAGATGTGTGGGGCGCCTGGGTGGCTCAGTTGGTTAAGGGACTGCCTTCGGCTCGAGTCAGGATCCCAGAGTCCCGGGATCGAGCCCGGCATTGGGCTCCCTGCTCAATGGGAAGCCTGCTTCTCCCACTCTCACTCCCCCGGCTTGTGTTCCCTCTCTAGCTGTGTTTCTCTAATAAATAAATAAAATAAATAAAAATCTTTAAAAAACAAACAAACAAACATGTGGCCATCTTTGTTTGCATCAGTTCTGAACCATGTTTCCATGGTCATAACAATGTAAATATGGACTACTAATTTAGTCAAACATTATGTCAGAATTGTGTTGGGAGAATGAAGGCAAGAAAGTAGGGTGCAGGGCGCCTGGGTGGCTCAGTGTGTTAAAGCCTCTGCCTTCGGCTCAGGTCATGATCCCAGGGTCCTGGGATCGAGGCCCACATCAGGCTCTCTGCTCTGCAGGGAGCCTGCTTCCTCCTCTCTCTCTGCCTGCCTCTCTGCCTACTTGTGATCTCTCTCTGTGTGTCAAGTAAATAAATAAAATCTTTAAAAAAAAAAAAAAAGAATAGAAAGAAAGAAAGTAGGATGCAGGAAAGTGGTGTAGGAGAGCTTAGTCTTCATCTACCACAGTAGGAAGTTAGTAGATAAAATATCTAAAATGGTCATATAAACATTTTTTTAAGAATGCTAAGTGACCTCAAGAACAATGCTAATAAAAGGGGTGCCTGGGTGGCTCAGTTGGTTAAGCGACTGCCTTTGGCTCAGGTCATAATCCCGGAGAGTCCCACATGAGGTTCCCTGGGATGGAGTCCCACATGAGGTTCCCTGCTCGGTGGGAAGCCTGCTTCTCCCTCTCTCACTCCCCCTGCTTGTGTTCCCTCTCTGGCTGTGTTTCTCTCTGTCAAATAAATAAAATCTTTAAAAAAAAAAAAAAGAATGCTAATAAAAAGCAGAATAAATAGACAAAAGAAGCAAAGAATATTACTTCTGGGAAAGGATCAGTGGGAATTGCGCCAAGAGAAATTTAAAAATTAAAGAAGAAAACCACATCATAACAAACCTGTCTTTTCTTATAGAGACTACAGTATTTCCAAATGCAGTGGCTAGAGTACATCCAGTTTTTATTGTCACTGAAAGGTTCTCTAAACCAGTCTTCAGAATCTAGAAATTTATAATCTGGTACAGTGCTTTGAGTGGTAAACTCATAGTAAGTTTTTGTTAATCAAAAGGCATTTCTGTAAATGGAGATTTGACTAACCTGTTTCTATTTTCTTTTTAGGCTTAAATTTTTGAAATTGAAGTAGGTCTACACATTAGGAACTCATGTCTTTTCTTGTAAGTAAACCAGAGAGAATTAGGGTGAGTGTTTCTATTTTTCTGGCTTTACTATTTTTATTTTCTGTAAAGCAGTGTGTTTTGGCAGCTATTGTAGGTGGTTTTTTTATGTGATGCTCAGAATCCTCTGGAAGTGAGGAATGTAGGAAGTAAAGCAAGTATTACAGCCTCTACCCCGAGAAAAGAGCTTGCAGGCAGAGGCTGACCAGAAATGCCAAATACACCCACCAGCTTGTCTGATCGAGAAGAAACGGTGGCTTATTTTGTGAATATCACTCATACAAAATTAAATGAATAAATGTCCCTTTTCACTATAGATATGTAATCCATAATCTGCCTATTTCTTATGTATTTTCAGTGAGATTTTGTGTTTTAAAAATCAGTATGAAATTGTCATTGTTGGAATACTTTTTCTAAGTATAAATCATAAGTTTTAATTGAAGAATCTTTGAACATGAAAAATGTTATTACACCTGAAAATGTCACCAGCTAAAGTGACCTAAAGAACAAATACTGGATTTAGCATCTTAATAAGCTTCCATGACTTCATAAAAGAGCATTGTATTTTATTTATTACCAAGTATTTAATTTCTAAATGCAATAGTAATTATTTTAAAATTCTGTGACAAGGAAGAAGTGCTATATATGACACGTGAACATACCACTTTAAAGTATATGTTATATTTTGTGATATAGTATATATTATTTTTATATCAAGATTTTGGGGGGGGTATTTTTTTTTAATTTAGAAAAAAAGTGATACAGAGGAGGACAGAGAATGATGTTATAGTTCCAATTCATAATCCATCTTATACAGCTTACCTCTGAATGTTACTTAATCTTCTTTGTTCTTGTGTTTGCATAAGAATAATTTATACTGGAAAGAGTAAACTTCCCTGTTAAGTCAGAGGAAAAACAGAATCTCTCCTTAGCCTGAACTCTGTCTGATGGAAAGAATGGCCCTAAGCCAACCTTGAACACTATTCCTTAAGTGAAATTCAACCTTGATTCCATTACTTTTACATATGAGCTTTTTTACTATGTCAACCTTGCCTGATTCATGTGAAACCAGACCACTGATCAGTATTAAGGAAATCCAACACTCACTTGAGATAGGATAGTAAAGTGAACCATGATTGGTGAAGTAAGTGTGGTCCTTTTAAACCTGGTAGAAAATATAAGTGGTGATGTCTTTAGAAATCCTAGTGGATGAAAGAATATGCAGATTACTATTTTCTTTTACAAACTAACAGAGGCTTGTGAAAAACTGTTACATCTCTATTTTCCATATTATGAATTCCAGTAGCATTTTTCACATTGGTATTCACAACCCAAAATATCTGTAAAATAGACAGCCATTGAGTGAGTCAGATGGATCCAGAAGGTAGTTTTATGTATCAGAAGGACAAAAAAAACCTTCTTCATTATGTAGGGCTGTACCACATGTTTCTCATCTGTCTGTCAGACTTAAGGATTATTTATCAAATTAGAGCAAAGAATAGAGAAAGGAATTAACCTATTGTTTTCAGTTGACTTAAATTTCCAGGCTTCTTTTTAAAACTGTTCCATAGAAATGCATCTTACCTTTTATGGCATGATTCTGTTTTTGTAGTTTGTCTAATGGCTGATAGCTAATTTTGTGGCTTGGAAGAAATACTAATTCTCTTTGGGGTTTTCCTCTTTAGCGGTGGGTCTCGGAAAAGTTCATCGTTGAAGGCCTAAGAGATTTGGAGCTATTTGGAGGTAAGAACAGTATGGCATTTAGCCATAACTTCAGGGTAAATGTCACTACTCTTGTTGACTAAGTCAATTGTAAGGGCAGGTGTAAATGACAGTTGTTCTATTTGTTTGGCTCCATTTTGAATGTATGGTTTCCCAAAGATTTGAGGACTCATCTGGCAGTTGACCTTGGCCTGTCTTGATTGTTAGAAAGTTTACTTAAAGGCATATTTATTTCTTCCAAGTATTCATCCAGTTGAAAGACATATTCTTAAAGGCAAAAAAGTAAGTGTTTAAAAGCTTCTAACCTTGAAGATTTTAAAAATAAAATTATTAGAACAAAGGTAGCAATGATATAAAAGTTCTGGTTTACTGATCAATCTAGTTAATTCATCTTTTCATGGTAGAAATTATGAGACTTAAGAGAAGTAAGGGGAAAAATATCTGTCAGAACAAAAATATTAACTGACTTCCTGTTATAAAATCCACATGCTGATTTCGGAAGTTGTAACCTTGCAATTTTGCGTTTTATTTCATTTTATTTTCTTTTTTTTAAATATTTTATTTATTTGACAGAGAGAAACACAGCCAGAGAGGAAACACAAGCAGGGGGAGTGAGAGAGGGAGAAGCAGGCTTCCCGAAGGCAGGGAGCCCGATGTGGGACTTGATCCCGGGTCTCCGGGATCATGACCCAAGCCGAAGGCAGTCGCTTAACCAACTAAGCCACCCGGGCGCCCTGCAATTTTGCGTTTTAAAAGGCAATAGTTTGCCTTTGATTCTTTTAAAATTGAGCCTTTTTGAGAGCTGTGATCTTAACTTAAGGCAAAGAAAACTCTTTTCTATACAAGTAATAGTAGTAGAGCCCCATTCTTTATGTCTGAATACCAAGATACTCTTCAGCTAAAGAAACAAGTTATCAGGGGTGCCTGGGTGGCTCAGTTGGTTGATCGATTGCCTTCAGCTCAGGTCATGATCCTGGAGACCGGGGACCAAGTCCCACATCGGGCTCCCTGCTCGGCGGGAAGCCTGCTTCTCCCTCTCTCACTCTCCCTGATTGTGTTCCCCCTCTGGCTGTGTTTCTCTCTGTCAAATAAATAAAATCTTAAAAAAAAAAGAAAAAGAAAAAGAAACAAGTTATCAGATTGAGTGAATTGGTTGACTGATCCAAAAAAAAAAAGAAAAAACCAAAACACACACAAAAAAACCCTCAGATAAACTTAAGCTATTGATTGAGAACTGAAACCTATTAGTTACTAGGTGACACCTATTAATTTATTTTCCCTAATGCCACTCAAAGACCTTCCAGAGGAGTATTTGTGAACTCTGTCAAAGTATTATGGTTTAAACAAATGAGAATTTAGAAAAATGATGAGTTATTTTTGTTTTAGTTCTAAAGAATAAAGATTAGCTGCACAGTAAAGGAAAAGCTAATGGGAAAAAAATACTATATTCTGGTCCTATTCTCCTTTTCTTCTTGTCACTAATGGGAATACCGTGGTTTGAAAGTAGACATTGGTACTGATGAAAATTGAGTTGGAAGTCCAGTTTAGAATTAGTTAAAAATATTCCAGTACATGTGAACTGAATTAAGGATTTTGGTTTCAGTATCTTGAGTGTAGGATCTCTGGCAGACTTTTGACAATTTCCTTGTCTCTGAGGAGAGTGAAGGAATTGTTCTGTATATTGTTTACAGCTTGATGAAGAATATATTATCAGGTTTTTTACAACTTGGAATCTGCCTTCTATTCTGCAAGACTGGACTTGATTTCCTTTAAACTATTCACTTAAGCAAATGCACATGCCATTTGTGTACCAGAAAACTGATGTCTAAAGCAAAAAAAAATCCTATTTTGACAAATTGAGGCTAATTTACTCTGCAGCCAGTCTCCTCTAACAATATAGTCGGATGCTCTGATTTCTAATTTAGGATATTTGGAAATATATGATCATTCCAATACTTTCTAATTAAAAATTGACTTTGATGATTTTTTTTCACTTTCATGGAATGATGAAAATAAAAAGTACAGATTCAGAATTTGTGTGATTTAAGGGCAGGATGTTATTTGAGTTGTCCTTCGCTTTATTTGTTTTTCACCTAGAGTAGCAGGGGGCCAAAAAGCCTTTGATTTATTCATAGTCAGAACAGAATGCATGTGACTGAAGAATCAAACTGGGTAATGGTCCCATGTCTACATGTTGCTGTACTAAAATCTTTTTGCTTTTTTTTTTTAAGCCTGTTTTCTAGTCCCTGCTGTTTCTGGGAAATAGGCAAATATGTCTACAAGTTTACAATGAACGTTTTGTTCACAGTATAAGACTCTGAAACTAGCCTACTGAAAATAGCGGTAACTGTGCTGATGAAAAGTACACGTGAGACTAGAGTCACAGCAACTGAGTCGTACCTGCCAGAGAGTGCCCGGAGAGCAGCAGCCTTGCCGGGTTTGGGAGAGCCAGAGTTCGTGTTTAAAACCCCATCTTGTGTAGGGTTTTGACTGTGGGTCTCTCTTTGGGTGTGTTCATGTATAACCCTGTGGGCACTTCGTACCATAATGACTCTTAAGTGGTTTCCATAAATGACTGTAGTCCTAAGTGTAAATAATCGCTGTTTTGAATGTGGATGTGTCTTCTGCTAACAAACAAAATGCCAACAATCCATTTCTCTACTCCAGAGCAGCCTCCGGGTGACACTCGGAGAAAAGTAAGTGACTTTCTAGGCTCCAGCACGATGGCTGTTGCATGGGGATGACTTCTTGTGGAAATTGGTAGTTTTGGTTGGCTTGTCATTTTATGTTTCTGCTTATTTCAATGAGTTGTATGCGTAGTGTGGAAATACAGGTTTCACCCTGGAAAGATTTCACTGTATACCCAGGAAGCTGAAAAAGTCTCACTCACTTTTCGTCTCTCTCTTGGGGATTAAGGTCACCTCCTCTTCCTGACCCTACCAGACCGCACCACACCTCCAAAAAAAAAAGTTTCAACAATCTAAGATGTGGTTATCTTTCAGTGGCTAGTGGTACTCCATTTTCCATCCTTGTTCTGTTGCTAATTGATTTCAGGCCACAGAGATCATACAGAGCTCTACCTAGATTATAAGCAGTACCTCAGATCTCCACATTAAAAAGTACAAAACAGAGGTACATTTTCTTTTTTATTGGCAAAAGTTCAAAGACTTGTCCTGCTTCCTACTCTTGTAGTTCATTCCACCAACGTAATCAGATGTGCATAGTGTACCAAGCTATTTTTGATGACATGAATAACTGTCTTATAAAGAGAGGGGAAAAGAACCCTTTTCTAAGTAGACTTCAGATGACAGACATCTGCGCCTTTGGCAGGCAGCCCCACAGTTGAAGGATGGTGATGTTGACTAGGAATTTCTCTCTGAGCGAAGCTTCGGCAGATGCTCCAATATGTCCCAGTCAGAACACCAAAAAAACATTCCCTGTACCATCAGATATTTTTCCAAAATAGAATGCCCATTATATATATTTTTTTATATTTTCACAGCTGCCGGCATCATGCCAAGAGTTATCCTGTGTGAAACCTCGTGGGGTGGGGTGGGGTGGATATAGCATTTCACAAATACTGTCTTTGTGTGCTCTATTGTACTTCATCTTAAACTCTTTAAACAAAGTCATTTAATGGTCATTTCTGGCTATCAGTAGCTTATGTATTTTCCAAATGCTTCAAAATGAATAAAACGTTATTCATGGCAGGGGAAATTAAGCAGCTTTGCTAGAATTAGTTTCTCTAGACAATTTGAGATTATTCTTCACACTAACACAACTATGCCATGCTGTGTTTAAAGAGAATGGACTAAACAATTCATCCTTTTCACCTGAATTTTGGCCTTTTCTAACTCTGAAACAGTATACTGAACTAACCCCTCTTCTTGTGGCAATATCAAACCTGACCTCTGCCTTTCAAAATACTGTCTTTGTTTGTATTCCTAAATAAAGGTTGGTTCTTTCTGAGTTCAGAACATCTATAAACTAGAACTTGCCCATTTTAGGATCATTTCCAGTGAGATCGGATAGCAACCACTAGGCTAGTTCATCTCGTATAGTTCCCGATTGCTAAGAACTCACATGGCCAATTACCTAAAGAATTTTATTTCCTAAAACTAACACTTTTGAGTCATTTTCTGTAGTCAACAAAGATAGTAGAAATACTTGCCAAGTTACTACCTAATCATACCATAATTTACTACATCATTTCCTACCTAGGCTCAACAAGAGCATGTCTTTAGTGTAGCCTACTAGACAGTATGTCTTGCATGCACTTGTAGCACAGAAGAGGGACATGGGTCATAAGAAAGGATCTATCAGTTTTTCCCAAGGGAGTTATTTAAAATGCATTTAGTAAGTACTTCCATCTCACAACTCCAGCTGTCCATCACAGTCTCTCTTTCAAATTACAGAAATATTAAGGAGTTTTCCTGAAAATTGGAGGAAAAAAGACCTTCAAATATATAGTAGTTTAGGTCTATTCTCATTGGGACTATATTGCTACTTGCTAAAAAAATGCAGTGCTTTCTCACAGGCAGGTACCAGATTCTAACCTATAAAGTGCCCCAGGAATAAGGGATCTAGTGAGTGTGTCACATGAGGACAGATATTTCCAATCTGGGTCAGTATGTTGAACTCCGTCTCCAGTGGAATTGGCTGGCACATGTCCCCTACTCCCTTCAGCTCATGGCAATGACAAGGTCATGGGCAGGAGACCTTCCCAGTTCAAACTTGACCCATGCAAACCTGTTTGCATGGGTCAAGTATGGCAAGTCGGGGACACGGTAAGGGATAAAGTCATTAGAAGTAGGCAGGAGCCAAATCACGTGGACCCTCACAGGCCAGAGTAGGGACTTAGGGTCTGCAAGCTATCCCCTGGGTTTTGTGTTAACTGATGACACCGATGTTACTGAGGAGTAGATTAATACTTAAGGAAACAGGATCCGTGGAAGAACAATAGGTGCGGGTGGTGAGGGGTAGGAAGAAGATGGGACTCAAGACTAACTTAGCTTGCAGCTTGTCAGTTCTAAACAGATGGTGAGCTGCCATTTCAGAGCCCCTGGATTGGGCTTTTTGCTCATATTTTGTCCCTTGGTTGTGTATTTCTCACCTGTCTGAGGCACTTGGGATGTAGTAACCAGTATCTTTGGATTATTCTGAAGATCAGACAGTGTTGAGAAGCCATGATGGCTATCAATGATCCTAGAGTTTGTTTTCAGAGCATTGGAAAGCACAGATAACTATAAGAACAAAAATCAAACCAACCTGAACTATTTATCGAACTCTTCTGAGGATTCTCTGTTTTCTTCGTTTTTCTCTGTTCCATCTTATTTGCTGAACAGGAGAGTGACCAAACAGTAGGCAGCAAAAGAGGGAGGAGAAGAATAGAATTCGTATTAATTGAATAGCGATGAGACACCAGGTAGTGCTAAGCTCTTTCCATATTTCATCTCACTTAATTGTCACAACAACCCAATGAATTCGAAAGTATTCCACTAGTGAGATAACAGATTCTAAGAGTTTAGAGTGACTTGCCCAGGGTCACACAACAAGGGACAGACCTGAGTTCAAATTCTGCCTCTCTGTCCCCAGAGCCTGTAGTCTTTGTATTATAACATTTTGTCTTGCTTAAAATAGCCTTTCCCAAATCATCTTTTCCAAAGTTTAACAAAAGGTTCTCTGGATGAGTAGATTTGAGAAATGCTAGCTTAAACAAAGTTAAACAAATTTCCTTACTATAAAACTTCTCAAAGCGAGCATGCCTTATGATTCTTTTTTTTTTTTTTAAGATTTTATTTATTTGACAGGGAGGGAGACAGCCAGAGAGGAAGCAGAAGCAAGGGGGAGTGGGAGAGGGAGAAGCAGGCTTCCCACAGAGCAGGGAGCCTGAGGTGGGGCTCGATGCCAGGACCCCAGGATCATGACCTGAGCCGAAGGCAGTCGCTTAACCAGCTGAGCCACCCCGGCGCCCCTGCCTTATGATTCTTCATGAGAAATGAAATGTTGCCTTTTCTCATTTAATTGAACATGTAAATTGGTGTTAACTGCCAAGGTCAGTGTTCCAGGGGGCCTACTTTGGGGAAATCCCACATTAGAAGAATTCAGTGGAAAAATGGACAAGAGAAACAACGAGGCAGTTTCACCTGGGAGAAGCCCACATGGCCAACAAATACATGAAAAGATGTTCAACCTCATTACTAATCAAGGAAATGTAAATCAAACCCACAATGACATAGGCAAAAATTAAGTCTGATTAAGTGATGGAAGAAAATGGATCAATGTGAATAATGCATATAATGCTAGAGGGAGTGTAGATGGGTATAACCCTTTTGGAAAACAATTTTGCATTAGTTTATAAAGTTGATTGTTCATTTACTCTGTAACCTAGCAGTTCAGTTCTTAGGCCTAAACTTTAGAATAGCCCTTGCATATACGCCTCAGGAAACACATTCAAATGGGTTTCTCATAGCACAGTTCATAATAGCAGAACCGAAAACAACCCAAAAAGCCCATCAATACTGGAATGGATAAACTGAGGTATAGTCATAAGATGACTGTTACACAACATGGGTGTAAAGCATGGCTAAATACAACAATATGGATGAGAGATATAGAAAAATTGAATTAGAAATTTGTTGACTGGGCTCTCTTTTCCTTGACGTGATTCCTCTTACTGTCATAGTAAGTGGTGCAGGAGGAAGAACCCCACGTGGTTTCCTTCCCCACTGGCAGCATGAACTCTTGAAACCAGATGTGCTTGAAACATCAGGGACCACCATGTCAGAATATTCTCAACTCACTCTCTGGCTAACGCTGAGTCGGGCTTTTCATGTGTTCAGACCTTTTCCTAACTAGTACTCAGGTTTAGGAATATAGCGTATGAAATTTGAGCTGGCCTAAGGTTCTCCATTTCAGTAGGACACACATCTGAAGAAAGATGATCCGAAAGAAAGAAAAATATGGCCCTGAAATCATGTAAATAAGTTTACGTCTAGAAGAAGGAAACAGAGCCTTTTGAGGGGGAAGAAGGGCTGTTGGTCCACCCATCAATTTTGCTGGGCACTCTTCTTCTGGACCTCAAAGGCCAGAGGTGTGATGCCCACACGGAGTCCAGCTTCATTTGCAGCAGGAACAAGGAAGCAGGTCACTTCTGCCGCCTGGGATGATGGCTGAGACCCGACTCAGCGAGCAACACTGTGTGCTGGCTGATTTTTTTTTTTTTTTTTTTTTTTTTTGGCTCTGCTTGGGAATGTCAGAGAATAATTGGTTTGGGCTCTTGGTCTGCTAAAGAGATGACTTCTTATGGCCACATTTTTCCTATAGCAAGATTCAGCATGTGACCTTTGGAATCTTGTGGTCAGGACCTTAAAATAGGAACCGCCCCCCAACTTCTCCATCCCCCTTCTCTTTTTTAAACATGACTTTATCCAGACATCCTGTCCCCAAATAAGAATTTCATAGTTTTTAGCAAATGTGCCAGTTGTTGGAATGGACAAGCAAGTCAGCAGTCGATTGAAACTGGGCCTGTCCCCCACCCCCATTCCTAGATGGCGCTCACTTACTGGCTCTGATATTAGAGCTGATGACTACATTGAACATCTGGTGTTTTACATTTCTCACTGAATAGTGCTGGAACAACTTCTTTGCCCCAGAGTCCGAATTTGTATGGTTAGATACCAGTCTCCTCATGGGTCTGAATTACTACCTCCCACTCCCATCCGACACCCAAGTTTCTCTTACTAACCTATTTTTCTTTTTCTTTAGACCAATGAAGCAAGCTCAGAGTCGATAGCATCTCTCTCGAAACAGGAGATCATGAGTAGCTTCTTGCCGGAGGGAGGGCGCTATGAGCTACTCACTGTCATAGGTAAAGCCCAGGGACTGCCATTCTCGGGCTCCAGGGTCTCCTCTGTGCACTCCTCCTCCGCAGTGAATGTGTGCCAGAGGCTGCCAGCTAGTTAGCAGGACTCACTCAGGTGACAAATTTGGTGGGTCTCCTTTGCTTTTGTCTTCCAAATATGGGAAAAGAGCTCTTTTTACCAGGAGAGAAGCTCTTTTGCAGTTTTTTTCTTTTTGGCTTGTATGCTTCTGATGTCCTGCACCACAGTCAGTTTGAATGGTTGGCTGTGAAGGACCTGATGGGAGACCAGTCAAGAAATGTCAGCCACGGGGCGCCTGGGCTGCTCAGTCATTGGGTGTCTGTCTGCCTTTGACTCAGGTCATGATCCTCGAATTCTGGAATCAAGCCCTGCATCGGGCTCCCTGCTCGGCAGGAAGCTGCTTCTCCCTCTCTCACTCCCCCTGTTTGTGTTCCCTCTCTAGCTGTGTTTCTCTCTGTCAAATAAATAAATGTTCAAAAAAATAAAAAGATAAGAAAAGGAATGTCAGCCCCAAGGGTAACAGTAGTGATGGTTTTAACTTGCATCTTCTTTTTAGATCAAGTCTATTTAAGGCAACCTTTGTTGCTGCTGTCCTTATTTATGGCAGTCCCCTTTCCTTTTAGGCAAAGGATTTGAGGACCTGATGACCGTGAATCTAGCCAGGTACAAACCAACAGGAGAGTATGTGACAGTACGAAGGATTAACCTGGAAGCTTGTTCCAATGAGATGGTGACGTTCTTGCAGGTAATAAAATGTGAATGAGACCCGGGAAGGGTGGGCTCTTAGTTCTAGTAGTAATCACCAGACATCTCTTACAGCTGTCTGTCTTCTGAAAGTAGCTGGCAGAAAATAAAGGCGGACTAAACCAAGACATTACAGAAGCTCTTAATGAAGAATCCTGGGCTTTTGGCACTAAGGATTCTATAAAGCTGCTCAGGCCAATTTATAGTCCCCTCCTCTTCTCCAAAAACTGCTTTGTGGCTCATGTATCCATTTATTTATTAGTCAGAGAGGCTAAGTAACTTGCCTGTGGTCACATACTCTTGCACATGGTCAAGCTGGGACTCAAACCCAGCAGTCTTGTTCCAGATTCAGGCAGCCTACGCTGGCATGACAGCCATCTTCCAGCTCTTGTCGTCCTATTGGCTGAAGGTTCCTTTCTGTTGGAGAAGCAAGTAGGTGCCCTCTTGTTAAACAAGGAGACCCCAGATCTAGTAACTGGGCTCTCCTTCACTGACACAGGCTTGCAGTGGGAACCCCTGAGATTCAGGGCCTGGGTCAGTGTATTTTCAGCAGTGGACGTGCAGCCTGTCCGCCTCCTTCATTCATAACATGTCTCTGAATTCCTGCTCATCTGGGGATGGTGCTCTAATGCCCACCCATGCATGTGGTCTGAGTAGTTTTGTGGGTCTGAGGATGGAACCGAAAGTCAGTCCCATCTTAGTTATTTGGAAAGAAAGATATCTGAGTTTATTCTAGAGCATGTTGGACTTTAGGATTCTTTTTCAGTTTTTTGGAGCATTGGACAAGTAGAAGGTATTGCCTCTTTGGCCTTAGCTCATGTCCCAGAGGCCAGGATCTTGGAGTGTCTGTAGTTCTTTTGTCCAAATTTATTTTAAAATCCCATAGGTCTGATACTTTTCATACCTATGCTCTCGATCCCAGGTTGCTGGAGAAGACCCTTCGGGTATCTCGTAATTACCGTTTGCACTCAGGTGCTTTGTTTCCTTGTCTGTCAATTACATTTTCCTTTATCATAGGAAAACATTCTTTGTTTTCTTATCTTAAAGAGGAGTTCTGTGCCTTGGCTCTTGAAGTCGAGCTAAGCTCTAAGCTTATTACTTCCTACGTCTTCAGTCGGCAGTTGGCTCTCCTCATTTCCAAGGTTGCGAGCTACACCCTTGACTGTGTTGTTGGCAGTCTCCCTGCGGGTAGAGAATTTTTCTTGAGGCTCTTTCAGATTGGCTGGTGGAGCCAAACTCAGGCAGAAGCTGCAGAGCAGTGCTGGCCTCCCTGTGGAGACTGCAGAGTGTGGCTTCTCTCCTATGGCTGGCCACTGGGATAGGCTGCTCCCAGGACTCCGAGAAGAGCTCCAGATGTACTAGGTCCCCTTGTTATTCATGCCATCCAGTGCCCTTGATTCTGACTTCCACTTACCATTGCTTTCAGGGGGAGCTTCATGTCTCTAAACTCTTCAGCCATCCCAACATCCTGCCATACCGAGCCACCTTTATTGCAGACAATGAGCTGTGGGTTGTCACATCCTTCATGGCGTATGGTGAGTGGGACATGGGTCCTGGCAGAGAGGTGTTCTGAGAGCTCTGTTGTCAGCCAGCTCATGTGTGGTTTCCCTTCTGTTACCCCCCCCCCCCAATTGTCTTCAGGTTCTGCGAAGGATCTCATATGCACACACTTCATGGATGGCATGAATGAACTGGCGATTGCCTACATCCTGCAGGGGGTGCTCAAGGCTCTGGACTACATCCACCACATGGGATATGTACACAGGTGCACTCTTAAGCATAATCGCCCTTTCCAAGAGCAGGCATCTGGGCCCAAAAGCCCACGAGTAAACAGCTGAAGGTTGACTGAAGTTAGTGAAGTCAGAGTTTAAACCGAGGCTTGGGATTCTGCCCTTGCCTCGACTTGGCAGACAGGGCATCTGGCCTGTCAGTGCTGACGTTCTCTTTACTGAGCAGCTTGGTCCTGAGAGCTGTGTGAGAATCACATCTGTCACAGAGCTCTGCACCCCCCTCCCCTGCCTTGGAGCCCCCAAACTGGTGTATGTACCCCAAAGTCAGCCCTATGCCCAGAGGCTGGGGGGAAGGCAGGTTGCTTAGTAGATGGTATCAGGAAAAGCAGCTCACAGTAGGGACGATAATGAAACCGGACCCCTACCTAATTCCACATACAAAGGAGCACTGCAATGGCCTCAGTGTCCGATATAAAACTACAGACTTAGACAGAAGGAAATGTTTTTGTGACCTGAGTCATCGAAGACTGTCTAGATATTTTAGAAGCACAAAACATAAGACAAAAAAATTGATGGGTTTGATTATATCATGATTAAAGATCTCTCTCCAGTGAAGGACACCATGAAGAAACTTAAGAAATGGGTGACAGCATACGCGATGGGAACCTTGTCTAAAACACACAGGAGATTTGTAACAAGGAAGTCCTGCGGCTCAACAAGAAAAGGATAGCAAAGCGATAGAAAAAAGAGCAAAGGGCTGGAAGTTTATATAAGAGGAAACGCGAAGGACTGACTGGTGTATGAACAGACGCTCAAAGCTAACAATAATCAGAAAAGCAAATTAAAACGGGAGGCTGTCACCCTGTACACGTGAGCGGGGTGTGAGGTGGAGACTAGATGCGGCCCAGGGCGGGTGAGGAGGCGGGGTGTCCTCTCCTCACAGTGGAAGATGGCCTGACAGGGCCAGGGTCGCTCGGGACCGGGACCCTCAGTGCTGCTCCAGGCGGGCGCCCCAAAGAAACCCTCGGGATACACGTGGGTGTCATGTCCACATTGTTGGGGGTTGGAGGCAGTGTCAGTGCCCCTCCCTGGGGGAGTGGGGGAGTAAAGGAGTCAGAGGCCGCCCCGGGGTCCAGGCGGCATTAGGAGCAAGGCTGGGCTGTACGCAGGCAGCCACACAGGTGGGCCTGATGAGCGGCACCGAGAGGTGAAGGAAGAATGGGAGGAGGAGCACAGCACCGTCAGGGGAATTGAAGATATACGTATACAAAATGACGCAACACTTTATAAGAATACCTACAAACAAAAAAAGTACAGATTAAAAGTAGTAGATGGTAGGGGAAGCAGTAGTCTGTGAGCATAAAAGGGAACTTTAACAAAATATAGATGAGTTTCAAAATCTGGTGATATGTAAATTGGGTCATGTTATTTTCTCTTTTTTCATACGTGTGTCATATATATATAAAACTATGTGTTTATGTACAAATGACATGAATATATACATGTGTAAAACACACAGCCCAACGCTGCCAAGGAGAGAGCTGACTGGAGCCAGTAGGTGGATTTGCGCTCTGAGGGGCTCCTGCGGCCCCGTGACACCCTCCCCCCCCCCCCCCCCCCCCGTCCCCCCAGGAGTGTCAAAGCCAGCCACATTCTGATCTCCGCTGACGGGAAGGTCTACCTGTCCGGTCTCCGCAGCAACCTCAGCATGATCAGCCACGGGCAGCGGCAGCGTGCGGTCCACGACTTTCCCAAGTACAGCGTCAAGGTTCTGCCTTGGCTCAGCCCAGAAGTCCTCCAGCAGGTCTGTGGACGGAGTCCTGAGGAGCCCCCATCCCTCAGCAACTCAGTTTCCCAAGGGAGCCTTCAGGAATTTCCCGGGATGGGGGTGCTCCACTTCTGGGTGGAGTGAGGGGTGCCAGAAGGAGGGGCTCCCTTGGCAGGTGGACCTGGGAGGCCTCTCAGCGTGGGTATTAGGTGCCCATTGCAGATGCTGTTGTTTTCCCTCTGTGGGGTCCCAGACTGGGCCTAATGCTATTTCAGTTCCCTTCAGAGACCTTCCCATTTTACAGGAAGAGTGAGCATTTTGGAAATATTTGGTCCCCTCCACATCCCTCCACTAAGCAGGAGCATAGGGCCCCACACTTCTTCTTGCTTGTTACACAGCATCAAACATTCCTTCCTTTAAAATATCAGCTACTCTTTGGTAGTAGGGAAGAGTAAGGCAAGGAAAGTGGGCTGGATTGGAGCCATGCCCTTCGCAGGCTACAGATGGAGTGATTTGTGGCTTTTTTTCTCCTGACTTAGAATCTTCAGGGTTACGATGCCAAGTCTGACATCTACAGTGTGGGAATCACAGCCTGTGAGTTGGCCAATGGCCATGTCCCCTTTAAGGATATGCCTGCCACCCAGGTGAGCCTGCAGCTGGTTTCCTTCTTGCCTGCCCACCCGCATGCCTTCCCTTGCTGTGCGAGGGGACCCAGGGCAGGAGAGCCCAGGAGCAGGCCCACTGCTCGCCGCTGTAGGGCCTGGAGCAGGAGTGCCGGTGGAGCCCCACGTGCTATGTGATTGTTTAGATGTATAAATCAGGCTAACACATCTTCTGTCCTACCTTGATAAATATACCTGGAAGTTCTGTTTCTAATTTATAGTTCCCAGACTTCTCAGGTTCTGTGCTACCACATTTTGGCCAATACCTTTGGAACCTCTGGCTTACAAGTTCAATTTCTTTTCATGCCCTTTACAATGCCCTTTGGTCACTCCTTGGCATGCACAGCCAGTGGCACAGTATACCTTTGGGAGACAGGCTAGGGGAGAGGCTTATCTAGGCCTTATCAAGTCCAGAAAGCAGACTTGGGATATCTGGGCAAGGATTACCTGAGTCCTAAGTACCCCGGAGCATGATCTAGAACTGGGAGGGGGGGTTCGGCTCTAAGTGAGCCCCTTCCTTGAGCCCACAGATTGTGGGGCAGTTAGAGAAGGGCCAGAGGGGAGCTATGTAGAGCATGGAGCCCAGGGGGGCTTCTGGGAGGAGGTGACATTTGAGCCCTGAAGGCAGATGTATGAAGAATGAGAAGTAGAAGAAAACTCTTAGCCAGTGGGAACAGCATGTGCAAAGACCCAGAGCCGAGAAAAGGATAGGATCTGGGGAATGGTGATAGTTACAAATAGCTGAAGTACAGGGGCTTCCGGGGGTGGGGAGAGGTTATTGGGTGATGTGGCTGGAGAAGGAAGCCAGGGCAGATCCTGAAGGACTTTGTGTGCCACGCCAGATCATTTGGTTCCTGGCCCAAAGCCAATGTGGAGAACTGCTGGCAGCTTTTGAGCCCAGGAGCCATAGCCTCAGAGGCGCTATGTTAGGAAGCTCACTATAGCAGGTGGATTAGACCCAGCAGACTAGTTAGGAGGGTATGGAAATGTAAGGAAGCCAGAAAAATCAAAGACCGTGACAGAAAGGAGCTCTGGCAAAGTGAAAGGCTGCGGGAGGTGAACAAGAGGTTGGCTCCAGAAACAGCACGGTCCAGCAGCACTTTCTGGGATCACAGGGATTCCTTATCTGTGTTGCCCAGTGCGGTGGCCGCCCGCCACCTGCGGCTGTTGAGCACTGACAGTATGGCCGGTGAGACCAAGGAACAGAATTATAGGCCAAATTTAAATTCACTTAAGTATAAACAGCTACGTGTGACTGCTGGCTGCCGCGTTAGGCAGCACAGCTCTAGACAGCCTTCAGATTCCTGGCTTGGCAGTTTGCGAGGACGACCCAAGGACGGCAATCCCCAGGGTGGGGCCGGTCTGGTGCGGAGTCCGAGGACGTCCGCCCAGCCGCCCCAGCGGAGCCTGCCCCCGGGCACCCTGCCCCCGGGCACCCTGCTCCCATGCAGGCTGCCACAGCCACAGCGGGGGGCGAGGTGGGTACCACACCCTCAGAGGGCACCACAAATTGGGGCCAGGCTCCAAAGGAAATGACCTGATATCTGCCTTCACCCTAGGGTGAGGGCCCTCCTGTTAGAAGGATGTGATGGTGTCTTATAAATGGGAGAGGAGCCTGAGAGCCCCTTCCTTGTGGCCGTAGTCGGGGTGTGCATTTTTGTGGGGGGCCCTCTCCTCGGCACTTCGGCCCAGCTAGGGGATGGCTGCTGAGCCCGTGGCCCGCATTGCTTTGGAACAATTAGATTTACTTCTCTTTTCTCTGCTCCTCCAAACCAAATCTGCATTTTGGGCAAAGTGTATTTGTAAAGAAACCCTGGAGACCTGCGAGGCAGCCCCCTCCAGCCCAGGCCCCGGCTCTGTCCTCCCCAGATGCTGCTGGAGAAGCTGAACGGCACAGTGCCCTGCCTGCTGGACACCAGCACCATCCCCGCTGAGGAGCTGACCATGAGCACCTCGCGCTCAGCAGCCAACTCCGGCTTGAGTGACAGTCTGGCCACCAGCACGCCCAGGACCTCCAACGGCGACTCGCCGGCCCACCCCTATCACCGCACCTTTTCCCCTCACTTCCACCACTTCGTGGAGCAGTGCCTTCAGCGCAACCCAGACGTGAGGTATGTTCTCTGGGTGCGAGTCGGCTTCAGGGGAGCGTGAGGGGTTGGGAGGGGCACAGGCCAAGTCTGAGCCCCCGTGGCCAGAGGGGTGAGCACAAGGCTGTGCTAAGAAGCCACCTGGGTAGCTCTGGCTGTTGTTTTTCAGGGGGCTGAGGGAAGAAGTAGAGGTTGCTTGAGGATAAGGTGTACGCAGCAGGGTATGGGAGAACCGGGGCACAGGGGTGACGCTGGTCTCTCTTCCCCTTTCTCTCCAGACCGAGTGCCAGCACCCTCCTGAACCATTCTTTCTTCAAGCAGGTACAATAGCACTTTCCTGAAGCTCCCCTGAGTTTGTTTTTGTTTTTCTTGCCTGTGCTTCTAACTACCCTGCACCACCTTAGCTTCGGGGTCCTTAGGTATCTCTCCTCCTCCCTTTGAATCAGAGAAATGGCCAAGTTTCTGAAGCCCCTTAAAGGTGCCGCTCCTTCCTCTCATAGAGATTTTGGCTCTAACAGGCCAACTGTCACGGGGCCCCTTGCCCCATGCTGTCCTGGGCCCCAGAGCAACAGGATCCACCCTTAACTGTCTCTCCTCCCTCAGATCAAGCGACGTGCCTCAGAGGCTTTGCCCGAGTTGCTTCGTCCCATCACTCCCATTACTGGTGTTGAGGGCAGCCAGCCTCAGGATCACAGTGGAATCTTCGGCCTGGTAACAAACCTGGAAGAACTAGAGGTGGATGACTGGGAGTTCTGAGCCTCTGAAGGATATGCACGTTCTCCATCCCGGGACACGTGAGCCCCGGGGGCCCTTCCTGAGGGCTGGCCACATTCCCACCCTCCTGGGTACAGATTGGGTAGAAAGAACATTTCTGCCACGAGAGTTGGCCGCTTACTCACTGGGAGAGAAATTCCTGGAGAGAAACCTTCTTTACTGCTCCAGGACTTCTGAGCCACGGGGGAATCCCAGCGACAAGTGATCAGAGGCCAGGAAGCAGACATTCCATCCTGGGAGCTCAGGCGACCTCTTCAGAAGGAAGAGATGCTGTTCTGGCCCCTGAGGGCTGAAGGCCAAGCCCAGGGTTCGACTCTTTGACCCAGGGCACTGTGTGACTTCCTCTTCTCACTCTTGCTGTCCTACCAGGCTGTTCCATTCTCTTCCTCTGCTCTCAGATCCTATAGGTCTATGGAGGGGCAAGCAATAACCAACCTGCCCCCCACCCTAGCCCCCAGACCTCGCTCTAACAATTGAAGGGAAGGGCATTTTTTTCTTGTTCAGCACCAGCTTAAGGCTGGGGCACTCCCTCCTCATCCCTCTCATTGCTTGGGCTGCGACACCTGAAACCTTCCCATAGTTCATCTGTGTGGTTCATCCCTCTCCTACCCAGAGTCCCTCTTACTGCCTCCTGCCCGCCGCCTTGAGGCTTTCTCCAAGGCCACAATGTCTTGCCTAGCCTGAGGACTTAAGTCCTTATGCCGCTTTAGTTTCATCGCCAGAACAAATTAAAATTTTTGGAAAATCCATTGGAGAGTGGCATTGCTGTGTGCTGGCCATATAGGCTGGGACAGGAGTCACCCAGCCCCACGTTGTGCTGTCCCAGAGTGGTCCCAGGAGCGCCCGTGGAAGCTGGGCCATGACCGCTTTCATTAGAGGACCTCACAACACACATCACAGACCTGTCTCCACCCCATCCAGAAATATGAGACTATTCATTTTAGCCTACAGCCATTCATCAAGCCACTTGGGGGCTAGAAAGATCAAGGTGCTGAAGACCAGCCCTTAAACAGGACCACTAGGAGTCAAGACAGAAGAGGCTTATCTTTGGCAGGAAAGGAGGTGGAGGGTTTTGTTCTGTAACATGACTTGCAGTGTCTCCTTACCCCTGGAACTAATACCCAGAGAGCAGGTAACCTAAGAACCAGACCTGTCCCCTCTCTGTCATCCTGGCTGATAGCCAGGGAGGCTGGGCAAGGGGGTGATTCCGCCCTGGGTCTCCATGGTGCTACCTGGCCTTGCACGGGCACCAGCCTGGCACCTTCCTCCCTGCTGCTCCTTCAGGGGCCGGGTACCCTTCTCTCACTCATGCACTAAAAATGTCAGATTAAGGAAGTGCCCCTCCCTCTTCCCTGAAGCTGCTTTGAACCCTCCAATGCTCTCACTTTCCCTTCCCTCAGAAATTTTAATACCAGTTTAAAAAGGAAAAATAAAAACCCTCTTCCTTTGGGCAGTCACAGGGGTTGAGGAGAATGGATACCCACTGTGAGGTGGAGTGGGAGGCCAGGTCACCTTTGTTGCCAGCCCTCCTCCTTACCCCTGTCTAGCTTATCTTTTCTTTAGACCTCAAGTTCTCTTTTCTCAACACCGTTATCAGCCTGTTTTCTTTCCTTCTGAACTGCTTCACCTTGGCATCCGCTCATCCTCCGCGCCCAGGCTGCTGCTTCTGGGGGTGCTGCCCGCAGTTGCCCCTGCAGACGGGTCCTGAGCAGGGGAGGGGCCGGCTGCTCCTGGTGCTCCGGGTGCCGGGGAGGGCCGCACCTACCTGCGCTGCGGTGACCGCTGTGCACACTGCCAGGAAAGATGCACATAAGCACAATTTTAGAAGACACACACACACACACACACACACACACACACACACACACACACCTCCCCCCCCAACACCGTCCCTCCCCCCCAGCCAGGGAGTTCTGGGCTTGCAGCTCCACCCAAACGTCAATCTTCGTCTGGAGAGGGGCAGGAGGCTGGGGAGAAAAAGCAGAGCGCTGCCTGCGAGCCCTAAGGGAGCCAAGGGAGCACAGCTGGGGGCTGGGGAAGCCTGCCGCCTCCCCCACCCACCGCCCCATTCCCTGCCTGGCGGAGGCGCAGAGTTGTTCTGTTCCCTGATGCGTGTGTGGGCCGCGCTCTGGAGCCACTAGTTCTATTCCTGCCACAGCGTGGGAACAAGCTATGTTTAGGGCTGTGTTTGGCGAAACAGCTTCCAGCCAGGCCGCAGGCAGAGCCCAGCAGTCCCAGCCCAGCAGTCCCTGGGGCTAACGAGACCCGAGTCTCCTCGCAGAGGCCCCTCCAGGAAGCCGCTGCCCCATGTGCGCAGCACAGCCGAGGCGCTACCCCCACCAGTGGGTGCCGGTCACCTGCGTCCTGCGCGCCTCCGACCTGTCTGTGTGCTGGAGCCGCGGGCAGAGGGGCAGGGAGTGGGGAGCCAGGGGATGGGAGGCCCGGCCTCTGGCGCCAGCCCTGCTGCTCCCGCTCCGTTACTTAGAACCAGGCACTTCAGATCTTCAGGCCTCTCTCCCTTGTGTTAAGTGGGGTTAGGGTGCGCCCAGATTTGCTTGTCTAAAGGATGGAAATCTCTTCCCCCCAAGGGAGTGCCCTCGATTTCTCGCAGACAACAGTGTCGGCCCGCAGGACCCGGGGGGAGGGGTAACTACGGCCCCACGGCCCCAACACCCGGCCACAGAAACGCTTTAGGACGGCGGGCCTTGGCGCCTCGCGGGGCCCTTGTCTACCGGGTCGCAAGAGAAGGCGCTGAGGGGTGGTGGTCCCACCGGACCCTCGTGCAGTCCCGGCACAGAGCACGGGGCCGCCCGGCCTCGCAGCCTCGCGTGGCGTGACCGCGTGCCGGCCGCCGCTGCCGACATCCTCTGGGGCGGCCTCTGGCGGCAGGAGGACTCCGCGGCGGGAGCGGGCGTGGGATCCCGGACGGGGCCGCCCCCGCGGGGTCTGTCAAACCGCAGGGCGCTCGGAGCGCCGGGCGGGCACGCGGGCCAACCGGGGGAAACTGAGAGCGAAAGGCCCAGGCGCACTCCGGTGAACCTTTCTCGCCGCTGGGGCGTCGCTGGGAGCGCCATTTGTTCCGGGACCCCAGGAGTCTCAACCCGAACTCGTTCTCGCCCTGAGGCGTGCGATACCCTCCCGCTCCGATCCCTCCCTGGGTCCGGAGCTGGCCGACGGGACCGCCGGCTTCCCGAGGCCAACAAGCGCGGGGCCCGCGGGGACGGTGCGAGTGCCCGGAACGCTGGGTCGGGGCGGGGGGCAGACAATAGGCGGGGGACCGAGAGCGAGGGAAAGACAAAGCGCAGAGGGGTCGGCGGCGGCGCCGGGGCCCCGGAGGCGGCTCCGGGCGCGGCGGAGCCAATGGGCGGGCGCGGGGCGGGGGCCGGCGGGGGCGGCGCCGCGATAAGGCGGTGGCGGCGGGGGCCGCTCGGGGACCACTGGCAGCGGCGGCAGCTCGCGCCCGCGCCCTGCTCGCATCCGAGGCGCCCCCCGGAGACCGACCCCCCCCGCCCCGCGTCCCAGGCCGGGGCTCCGGTGAGACCCGCGGGCGGGCCGGGGAGGGGGCCTGCATCCGTCTCACAAACCCGGGCGCCAAGGTGGGGGTGCGGGCGCAGGGACCGGCGCCCTCGGGGTCCCGATGCCCGGTGCTCTTGCCTGGGACCCCGAGGCCAGCGGCCGCCCTCCCGGGCGCGCCTCGGAGCGGGGACAGAGCCGAATCCCCCTGGCTGGGTCCGCGGGGTCCCGGGTCTGGGATCCCATCCTCGTTGGCCCTGGGGCGGAGGAGCGGGGCGCGCGGGCGGCGGCTCGGCCGAGCGGGGCGGGCGGTGCAGCCCGGGAGCGCTGTCCAGGGGCTGGGCTGGCCGAGCGGGCGGGGGGGGGGGGGGGTGGCGCGACCTCCGCAGCATTGGACCCGGGTCAGGCGGGGCCAGAGAATTCTCACAGAGGCCCCACCCGGCCCGCCCGCCCCTGACCTCCCCTCCAGGCGGGGTCCCCCGCCGCGGGGCGCTCACGGCGGCTGCGCGGCGCCCCCTCCCCCGGCCGCTCCCGGCTAACTCTGTTCTTCCCCCGGCACATGGTTCCACTCAGGGATCTCTGTCCCTTGGGAAGCAGCGTGAGGGGCGGGCGGGCGAAGGGGGAGGTGGGTGAGGGGCGGAAGTGGCAAGACCCAGAGCAACAGGAAATGACTTAGGGAAAGTCCCAACCGCAGCCCCCCAGCCCCCTGCCTGTAAACACTCCCACCCCACCCTGCAAGCTAGGGAAGAAGGGCTTGTGGGGCCCGACCGACCGACTTCCCCTTGCAGAATCGAGCGGGTGCCGCGTCTCCACCTGGGGCCTCCATCACCCCCACCAAGCCATGTTCCAGGCTGCAGAAGCCGCGCAGGCCACCCCTTCTCATGTAGGTGATCAGCGGGGCGGGAGGGCTCCTCTCCCTCAGACGTCTGGCCTGGGGGTGAAGGGGTGAGGGGCAGCAGGTTTGTCACCCTTTGCCTCTCCCCTCCCCCACGCCCCTGTGACCGCATCCCATCGATGGTCAGGGGCATCCGTCTGACCCTGGCCCTGACTGGCCCTCTCCCTTAGGAAGCCAAAGGCAGCAGTGGCAGCAGCACTGTCCAGCGCTCCAAGGTAGGGTGTTAAAACATGTTTAAAACAGGGTTCCAAGGAGTGTTGGGGGGAAGAAGGGATGGGCATGGATCAGGCCCCTGGCTGACTCTCTGCACCCCGGGATAGTCCTTCAGCCTTCGAGCCCAGGTGAAGGAGAGCTGTGCCGCCTGCCAGAAGACCGTGTATCCCATGGAGCGGCTTGTGGCGGACAAGTTCATTTTCCACAACTCTTGCTTCTGTTGCAAGCACTGTCACACCAAGCTGAGGTGCGCCCTTGCCCTGCCCCTGCCCTCGCGTGCCAGCCCCGACCTGACCTGACCACAGTTGTTCTGCTTCTGCAGCCTGGGCAGCTACGCCGCACTGCACGGGGAATTTTACTGCAAACCCCACTTTCAGCAGCTGTTTAAGAGCAAAGGCAACTACGATGAGGGCTTCGGCCGGAAGCAGCATAAGGAGCTCTGGGCCCACAAGGAGGTGGACTCCGGCACCAAGACGGCCTGAGGCCCCTCTGCCATCCACTGTCTCTGTAGAAGAGGGCCTGGAAAGGGGCAGTGGGAAGGGTGGGAAAGAGATTGGACCTGGGCTTGGGTTGAGGGGCAGGGTGGGATGGGGATAAGGCCATTTTGCTCAGGCAGACAGTTAGGAGGGCAGGGCTCAGCTCTAGGTTCCTTCATTCTCCCTGGGGATGGGTGGGGGCGTGGTTTGGGAACCAGGATTGGGTTTTGCTCACTACCCTGCTTCCAACTTCTCTCAGCCTACCCCACCTCATCCATGGCCCCCTGGGAGGCCCCCAAGCCCAGCTTCCCTATCTAGGTGCCTTTTCTCCAGCAAGGAGTCACCATGCCCCCTCAGGGTCTCAAGCTCCCTCACTGCCACCCGGGGTCCTCTGTGGCCCCCATGTCTCCCCATCTACCTCTGCCCTTAGTCTGGTCCTGAGCCATGGAGACGGGAGGAAAGAGAGCCAGCGTGCCCTCACTGGGCCTCACAGAATGCCCACCAAAGCCCTGGCGGTGGGGTGGGAAGGGGGAAGTAGATTAGCCCTGCCCTCCCCTGAAAGGCAAGGCAGGGCATGCCCAGTGGGGCTTGGGACCCATCTTGCACCACCGGAGTCAAGAAGCGGAAACTAAAGCACCCGCCATGCTGAGAGCTACAGAGACTGGCTGAGGGCTGGCATGGGCCACACTCCTCTTCTCCCCTGTTGCTGCCGGTCCTCACTGTTGTGATCAACCCTGTTTTAAACATGTTTTAACAAATTCTGACTCTGTATTATGTGGCCTGATGGGGCGGGACTTTGTGGCAGGAAGGATGCAGACTTCTCATGCAGAGGTGACAGGGGACATGGTCAGCCCAGAGCACTCCTGGCCTTGATTGGGGACGGGGTGGGGATGGTGATGGGTGTCAGGGAAATGACACCAGCCTGAGAAAAAGAGGCGATGCTTTTTCAATAGCAGGCCTCCATGCTGTCACACCCACAGTGGTTTTAGAACTGAAACTCCACTTTGCTTCTCAGCCTTGTGTCGGTTAAGAGAGGGTCAGGATGGCTAACTCAGTCGGTATAGGATGCAACTCTTGATCTCAAGGTTGTGATTTCAAACCCCACATTGAGCGTGGAACCTCCTTTTAAAAAAAACAAAAGACAGCGAGAGGGTCAGGTCATCAATAGGTGACGGGCCTGGCCTCACTGCACCTCGGTGTACTGCAAGGCAGAGCGCTTCTGCCGGGTCCTTCGACCAGGAAATCAGCAGAGGATGGTGGCAACCAGCTGGTTCAGCAAATGCTACTTTGCTGTGTCCTTCCCCATCTGTCGTCTTCCCCTTGCTTTTTCAAGCTCGGGTGTAGGGAAGCCATGGTCACCGTCCCAGGTAGTTCAAGGAGAAACAGCTTATCTGTTCTTCTGAGGGACAAGTTTACAGCAGGGCAAACACTGCCGACTTGGAGGTTCTGAGACACCCGCACCCCGCAGCGGATTACAGGCGGGAAGTCCCGGATGTCTGTCAAGGACCCATCTGTTGTGATTTCCCCAAACCGCCTGTGGGCTACATGAACTGGTGGAGCAAGAGGGCCGACCCCTAGGGAATTTGCTGCCACCGCACCCCATACAAGACCTTAAGTTCCTAAGTGATGCCATGCCCAGTGTTCAGCGTAGGGAACGGGTACTCAGACTCTGGTGGCAGATGGGCCACTGTGCTGTGTGAGGAAGATGCTGCCCCTTGAAGCAACAGAGCTACCACTCAGCAGAGATGCACTGGAGGCCTCAGATGGGGACAAAAGTGGTCTCTCCCTGCTCTTAGCTAAGCACCAGCAGCAGCCAGGCCAGCGGAAGATAACAGAGAGGTGGCTCCTAGAGATGCCTGAGCCCTGGCCAGCAGAATATGGCTCAGGGGAGGACTTCCCTGCACCGGGAAGATGCCTAGATGCCATGAAGTTCTGGGAACCCAGCCACTGGTGACACTTGGGTCAGAGGGGCTGACAGTACCAGCCTGACAATCAGTCCCAAGAGAAGAACCCCCAGCAGAGCTCATGGAAGTGGGGAGAGAAAGGAGCCACCTCTGAGCCAGCAGTGCTATCAACCAAGTCATTCCAGCCTGGAACCCCTCTTGGAGTCATTTCAAGTTCTATTTTGTGGGGCCCAAGCTGGTTACTAGGCACCATACCTGCTCCTCCTGGGAAGACACCTACTCTCTCCACTCCCCAACCAGAAGCATGGCCACAGGACCCCTTGAGTATAAATGATCCCTTTTATTGTAAGTAATGTGCGACACTGGCCTGGCTTTGCACTGCAAGCCCTCGGTCAAGATATAGTCAAATAACAATGGCTGCAGGTTCTTCTGCACGATCCACAATTCAGACACGGACACAGAGCTGAGGTGGGTAGGAGGGGCAGGAGCGGCAGGAGGATGGCGGAGTGCAGACTGTCCCCAGCCCCAGCCTCCCCATGTTTGGCCAGGGCTGACACAGACCATGGAATGATGAGCCAATGGCAGCATGGCCCTTGTCACAGCAACCCTGGAGCTGTCAGGGGACTGCCTTTTAGAATCTTTGGGCCTGGGCTGTCCTAGGCCCACAACTTGTCATCTGGGTTATTTAATATAAAGACAATAAATTAAAATTAAGCAACAGCTTGGTCCTGAGGATGCTGAGCCAGCATGTCCACAGTTTTTGGCACACACAAAAAATCAGGGTCTTTTGTTTTTTTGGAGTGCAGTGTTTGTTGGCCTGTTTGCAAATTCACTTTTAAAACCCATTCCCTGCGAGGTAAGACCCCATGAGGTGGGGCTCTGTAAGAGCCTGAAGCTGGGACACAGAGTCGTCTTGTGGGCACCGGCACCGTGCTCTGTTTCCTCTTGGGGAACAGGGACTAGGGACGGGGGTGTGGGCCCAAGAAGAGTGCTACAGCCATCAGGATGGGGTCGTGGAAAGGCCGAGCTGCCACATGGCGGCTTTGGTCAAGTTGAGGGGCCATTCCCCACCCTGGGCTAGGGCTGAGATGGAGACAGGAGCACATGCTCACTGTCTTCAGAGGGCTGAGCTGGGGGTGCCTGACAGAGCCCCTGGGGGAAAAGGATGGAAACAGAGGGGCCCAGGCCCAACTGGCACCGTGCAACACACATTCCTGCAAAACCAGCTGCTTTCATTTTCTCTTCTCTCTCTTGAGGCGTCCATCACCTGTAACAATCTAGAATTGATATATATAAAAACCATCAAATATGATCTGAGATATAAATTAACAAGTACAAGGCCTCACATTACATGATGTGAAAAGGCTAAAAACAGCGATAGAAACTACATTCATAAAAGTGCATCGTCAACATACAACGAAGGCTTTGGCTTGTTCTGGTGCCCGTGGGGAAGTGGGCATGGCTGGCAATGAGCTTAATCCCCAGCTCCCCGGAGAGGCCCATCCCTGGGCACTGGCATTGTTGTTGCTGTTGTTGTTGTTGTTCCTTTAATGACAACTCCCAAGGAAACTGGGTGTTGGGAGGAAGGAGCTCTAGCAATAGGCACATTTTGGAGGGGAGGGGCCGGAAGAAAGAACCAGCACCCAGGCTGAGGTAAATAAGGCCAACTCTAAGCTGCTTGGGGATACTGGCTCCCCGACCCCTGCTACCATTCCTCCTCTAAGAACGGAAAGAGGTGAGACTTCATGGGGATGGGCAAGGCTGGCCAAGGAGGAACAGAGATGGTTTGGGACACAGTTGGTGACATCATATGGGCTCTCCTGCTCTGCCTTCTACCCAGCAGAGAGGGCTCTGACCTAGCAGGGTCACGACTCACAGAGAGCCTGGTCCAACTTCCCCGGCTATCCCGAAGAGCCTACCCAGGGCTCAGGGCAGCCAGCTGGACCAGATGCCCTCACCACACTGTCCATCTTCCTTTCTGCTCCAGGGGGGGAGAAAAGGTGCCAGGTCAGGAACACAAAGGCCATTACCTTCAGCGCTTTCCAATCTAGCCCAAAGCCCAAGCCCACAAAAGGGATACTCAGAGCCCAAGGGCACACAGTCTCCAGTTTAGAAACCGGATACAGCATAAGAGTGACTCCAAATTGTAAAACAGAGACAATTGCATTGACAAAACTGGGTCTCCCCTGCTAAGTGGGCGTCATTCCACATCTCAAGCCCCTGCTGGGGGGGGGGGGTGTGCAGGGTCATGGGGGCAAGCAGGATGGGCTCCTCCTTCCCTGAATAAGGCAGCATAACATTTGCTTCATCTTTGGTAAAGAACAGGGACTGGCAAAGCTAACCTGGGGGCTCTGGGGAGAGCACAACCCCGACCTCTGCCTTCCACTGGTTGTGGGATGCTGGGCTTTACCTCAGGCTTGGGTGGGCTCATCCAGCCCAGAGATGCCCTGGTGGTCTCCAGACACAGGAGGAGAAACAAAATAACACTCTGAATGAAAGTAACACTATTCAGACCCTCATGTCCGTCCTGGGCCCCCAGACCCTTGGGGCTTTGGCACTGACTGCAATGTCAGCACACAGCCCTGAGGGGAAGGCCCTCAGCGCTTTGCACACTGTTCCTAGCTCCTTCCCCTCCACGTGGAGCTTAGGATACCGGAGCTCTCAGGTCTGGCAGGCTGGGGGCTCCCAGTCCTTGAGGCTGCAGCCACCCGCCCTGGCTGGGAGCCCCAGTGGTGGAAGGGGCACAGACGAACGCTGGTTGGTCTGGAGCTCCATGGTCCACAGCATTGCCTGGGAGAAGCAGCAACTTTGCAGAGCCCCATGGCAGCCCCTTGCCCGTGCAGCAGGGGCCGCTGGCAACAGTGTGCCTTGTAAGCTCAGTACACGAGCTGTGCAAAGTGGTGTGTGAGCAGCTCCTCAGCCGAAGGTCTCTGGCGGGCCTCCACAAAAATGCGCCTCAGGAAGTCCCGGCCATGCTCAGAGATGTGGGAGGGCAGCTGAGGGTTGGTGGGCTGGGTGGCAATCTTGAAAATGGCGGCCATGGCTTCATACTCTGCCCAAGGTGGTTTCTCTGTCAGCATCTCTACCACGGTGCATCCCAGGCTCCTGGAGAGAGGGAACTCCATGTCATCCCAAGCTCCCTGACCTGCCCACCATTATGAAAGGAGGTGCCTTTCTCAGAACACCCTGAGGCAGAACAGGGCAAGCTGAGGGTTGGCACCTCTGTAGAAGGTCCCAAAGGCCTCATCTACAAGGGCTTCATAGACCTACACCCACTGGGGTGAGTCTTCGGATTGGGGAAGAGACCCCTTAGCATGGACAGAAAGAGCTCTGAGATAACGTGTTAATTTCCTATTGCTGTTGTAACAAATTACCATGAGCATAAGACACAACAAAAATTTATTCAGGAGATCAGAAGTCTAGAGCTAGTCTCAATGGGCTAAAATCAACAGGTGAGCAGGGATGATTCCTTCTGGAGATTCTGCTTCCCACAGTTGCCAGCACTCCTTGGTTCACAGCCCCTCCTTACACCACTCCAGTTTCTGGCTTCCATTGTCCCATCTCTTGCTACCCACTCTCACCTGCTGCTTCCCTTTTGTACTGAGCCAGTCTGGATAATCTAGGATAAGCTCCCCATATCAAAATCCTTAAATTAAGCATATCTGCAAAGGCCCTGTTGCCATGTAAGGAAACATTAACAGGGCATGGGGTTAGTATGCGGACATCTTTGGGGAATCATTACTCAGCCCACCACAATACCATTCTGAGCAGAAGAGACGCTCTCACAACTTTCAGGCCCTTTCAGAGGATGCACAAGAAGGAGGGTACAGCAAATGCAAGCCATCTGGATGCTAGGAAAGGAAAGCCTGCTACGATTCAGAGACTGATCCAGGCCTTCAGACTGGTGCTACTTCTGTTAGAAATGTAGTGAACACTAGGGGTGTTTTCCATGGCCCAAGTTCTCATCAACAGCAGACAGCTGCTATTTGGGGTTAAAACGCAATGCACTTGCCGTATGTGCTAGGGCAGGCACCGACGTCCCTGCGCTCAGGGAGCCTGCCTCCTGGCTTGGCTCCCAAGAGGTGAGTCTTCTCTTCCTCCCACCACACCCCACAACCCTCACAGTTCATTTCCAGGTTAGAACCATGACAGCCCAGACATGGAGAGGCCACCCCAGCACACCCTCAGCACTCACCACACATCTGCCTTCCTTCCATAGCCCTCACCGCTGATCACCTCGGGGCTCATCCAGTAGGGTGTGCCAGTGACCGAGCGCATGCCTGTGCCTGACATGCAGATGGTCTGCAGGCGCTTACTGGCCCCGAAGTCCCCCAGCTTCACGTTCCCAGCAGAGTCTCGGAGGATGTTGGCTCCTAAGGCATGGAAGGGCAGAGGCTGCAATCATGGGCCCTCTGAGCATTTTCTACCATCCACTCTCTTCCTCTCCCTCCTAGGTCACAGGGCTGCTGGGGAGGCTGGAGACTACCAATGAATGAGACACAAACGTGCAGAGCGCCACTGGCTCTGCCCTACAGCATGAAACGATCATGGCCAGCATCTGCACAGCACCCAACAAGTAGTTTCCCCAATTGCTCAATCAATCTATACCAACATCCCAAGGAAGCAATTAGGGTCTCACTTTTCAGAAAATTCCGAATGGTTAAGTGACCAGGTCTTAGGGACCCTGTGCCTGTGCCTGCTTACCCTTGATGTCTCGGTGAACAATCATATTGCTATGCAGGTAGGACATGCCCTCCAGGATCTGCCGGGTGTACTTGCGAGTCACACTCTCTGTCAGAGCTCCGTAGGCCTTCAGCTGGTCTTTCACCGAGCCCTACAGCGACAGGAGTCAGAGGGGGTCAGCTCAGGAAAGGGTAGGGAGAGGGGCAAGGCTATTTCCAGCCCCCAGCATTGCAACAAAGGAGTGATTCAGCCAATCCCGGGGAGCGATGAGGCAGGCCCCTCTGCTCCAGGTACAGGCGGTCCTTACTGGACACTGCAAGCACCTTATAAGCCTCAGGTCAAGGTGGCTGTCCCGCATGCATAGAGGAGCACGTACCCCCGGCATGTACTCCATGAAGATGGTCAGAGTCTTCTCGGCACGGTCCCGCAGACAGCCGTAGTATTGCACTATGCGCTCATGCTGCAAATTCTTCAGCAACTGGATCTCACACTCCAGAGCACTCACCTCCTAGGGGAGGAGCCCGGTGGTCACCTTGGCTTATAGGGCCCTGCTTCTGCCCACCTGAGATCAGCTCAGGTTGCCCTGATAAGTGACCTTGGAGGGGTCTGTCTGCCTTGGGAACTTCAGCTGGAGCAAAGGGGACTCTCTTACCCATCTGGCCCTTGGATGCAATGCTGGGCAACCCATGGGACAGTGGCACTCCCATGCCGGAAGAAGGCAAACAGTGGGGTGGGAGAATGGGTGGAGGTACTTAGTTAAGGTAACCGCTGCATCTGTCCACTTAGACTGGAGTGTAGGCCACACCCAAAGCTGAACTCCAAAGATAAGCTCCTTCTTGGACGGAGGGTGGAGAGGGAACCATTTGGTGAGGATGGGCAGGTACAGTTCTTTGTGGTGCTAGCCACTGCCTCTCAGTGCTGGTGGTTTTGTACTTCGGCACCAACTCAGTTCCTCATACCTAATCCCTCCCCTCAGGGGCCTGATGCTTCTTTGGACCACTCTCTTTGTCCCATGGCCATGGCCAGGGTGAAGAGCAGGGGAATTTGGGAGGAAGAATGATGGGGGAAGCAACTTACAGCTTCTTGACCAGTTAATCTATGCAGTGAGATGGGAATTTCTGTTAAGTGTGGAAACTGGAAGCCAGACGGAAGGGAAGGCAGTACCTTGCTTGTCTCAGGGCTGTCTGGATCAAATTGGACTTGCTTGGAAGCAAGTTCACGTCCTGTGTCCACGTCATAGCACAGATAGACCCTGCCAAAGGCACCCTGGCCCAGGAGCTTCCCACGGCGCCAATTGATGGGGGCACTAGGAGCTACAGGAGAACAGAAGGAAAGGGCATTAGCTCAGGCACATAATTTACTGAGATATTGCCTTGGTCTCCAGATGCTCTGTGAAGGGACCTCTGGCTCAAGACCCTGCTCACCCGGCACCCTCCTATCTCTCAGCCCATCATCTCCACCCCCATCTGGAGCAGGTTCAGTTCTCTCCCTGATCACATGACCATTAAGTCCAAGTCCTGAGAGGCAGATGACTGGCTACCGTCATGGTTAAATACTCCTCTGAATTGATCAAATACCTTTACTTCTTAAGTAACTAAGCAGCTGAATGTGGCAAGGACTGAGGAGATTGCTCTACCGTTTAAACATAGAGAGACTAAAGACCAGAGAGGGGAAGTGGCTTGCCACACAACAGTGGAGTGAGGCCTAAGGTCCAGAGGATTTGCTGCTGACCCACAGGTTCTTCTAGTGTGGTAAGGATGGGCCAGAGCAGCCTACTGCTGAGCTGAACAGCCCCAGGGGACCTCTGGCCTCCTGCCCCGCTGCCTGTCTGAGCACCCGGGGGCAGTCTCCTTCTGGCCAGGGCCCACTCCTCACACTTGGTCGGCACATTCCTCTCCTGCACAGAGAGGGCATTCTCGCTGTCCGCACTCCGCAGGCGCCCTCTGGGGTCCAGGTATTGCACTGCCAGACCCATGTTCTCGCCATTTGTGCTCAGGGAGCGGCTGGACGGCACCAGGGTAAAGAGGTTGCCTTGATGACGCCGTATTCGTGGAAATGTTCTTCTGCCTGAAGGGATGCAGGAGCCAGGGTAGAGCAAGTCAGACCCCTGGCCATGAGCCAAAATGTGCAAACCACATCATCGAGAATTTTACCTAAACCATGCCAGAATGGCTAATGTCCCTAGCACCCTGAGAATCAGGACAAGAGCAGGAATTAGGAAGCAGCAATGGATGGTTCAGGAAGCCCTGGCCAAAGGGAAGGCACACGGCTAACCCTCAGGCACCACATCACTCGTAAGGCTGATCCACTGAAGCAGTCTGTCTTCCTGGCATCCTAATCCTAAACCTCTGCAGAAGCTCCGTTCTGTCTGCTGCCATGGGGCAGAAGAGGGCGCTGGAGAGCTGGCACCAGGGAGCATGCCAGGGATTCAGACCAAGGACAGCGTTCCCAGTAGCAGCATCTTGGTTTCCAAACATCACCCTTCCACCCATCTCCCCTCTGTCTCTAGTGCCTCAAGTCTGGGCATAGCTCCTCAGGAATAAAGAAAACATTCAGTCTGGAGCGCCTGGGCCCAGCCCCTGGCAGTGGTTTTTTGGATGGCAAAGCTCTACCCATGTCCATTCTGAAGCAGCCGGCAGGTGGCAGGGTAGAGATGTACCCACCCTCATTGTAGTCCTTGTGGTGCACAGACACGTGGTAACGCCGGGGATAGGTTCCACCTTTGACCCCTTTGTCATACAGCTGAGTTTCCCGATCTGAGTAAGATAGAGGAGAGGAGGAATCACTGGTTTGGGGTAGATCAATGTGAATGAGCCATTTAAGTCCCTACGTCACCTGAGACCTCAGAGCAGCAGGCGGGAGGATAATTAAAATACAGTCCTGGCTTCCCAACTCAGCTAGCAAAAGCAGAATGCCCTCGGTCCCATCCAGACAGACACCCCGTAGTGCCCTTCCAGGCTCTGGGGAACTTACCTGAGAACTCCTGTCTGTTGTCTGGGAAGCTCTGGGCTCGGGACATTCTCGATTTCCGGAAGGAGGGGCTGGAAGAAAACAAAATGAAATCATAACATAGATATCAGGCTACTTCAAAAAGCTGCCCACCATGGCAGAAGGCAAGATATCCAGATAAATTCTCTTTTCTGACTCCCTCCTGCATCATTACATGGGATAGAAAAACCAGAAAACAAAATATCCAGACTACCTAGTTTACCACAATGCCTGCTTGTTGTGTAATCTTTCCTCACAGTTTGGGAGGGAAGCAGAGTTTGAGAGAAACAGCCCTCTTCTGAGTTCAGCCCACTATTTTCTCTTTAGTAGTCTGAGGCCCAAATCCAAAAGGACCTGCAAGAATCAACCCCTCCAGCCTTCACAAACTCCACCCTGGAATTTGGCACACCACTTTCCCTTCTTGCCCTTTCCTCCCACCTTGATAACAGGGGAAGAGTTGCAAAATATCCCTTGCCCACGGTGGTAATAAAAATAACACCAAGCATCTTCCTTTCAGACTAAGCACCACCACCCCAATTTAGAGATAGGGAAACTGAGGAATGGAGAGGCTAAGGGAAGCTACTTGATTTACATTTGATGGAGATGGAGTCTATGTTGCTCCAGATGCCATAAGGAGGATAGGAAAGCCCTACGCTCAAGTTAGGCCAGGCCTCAAGGGAGTAAGTCCAGGTCACTGGGTTTTACTCCCAAGGAAATGAAAACAAAACACTGGGGGGACGGAGGCAAAACCCAAGGATCAAGTGAGTATGCTCATCTATCTTTCCTAGAATTCACCAGAATGGTCCTCTACCTTACATGTGAGACTGCCTTTTCAGAGGGCCACAGGTCAGAAATGGTCAAGGCAATGACACGGGGGCTGCCCCCCACCCACTTCACAACTACTAGTCCTTCCATGGTCTTGCCCTACTGCCCACCCCACTCCCCACCTGTGCTTGCCCACAAAACTTAGGAGATAATCTGAAACCAGAGCCGGTCCCTGTTCTGGCAGAGTCTTCAGTTTGTGGCAGCAACTCAGGTACTTTTACCTGGGCCTTCTTGCTCCCCTGGTTGAAGAGCAAGCCCCAAGTAATGCTATGAATTGGACATCAACAAGTAAATGACTGTATTCTATGATGTCTAGAGGGAAGACAGTTCTCATCAGTTTTCAGATCTGTTAGGAAAGACATAGTACATACAAATTTGGCCAGTACCCATGTGAACAATTAATCAGTTACACAAAGGAGAAAAAAAACCCCAAACCTGCTCCAGCCCTAAGCCCAGCTCGACATGACCAAACGTGCTATTGGGCATAACAAGGTCAAGGTGAGAGACTGGCTCGATCAGGCCAAAGCCAACTGTAAATATACTTCTGCAGATGGGTGAACCAGCTCCACAGAACTATTTGGTATGTAAAAAACAGCACTTGTTCCCTCCCAAAGTGTGAGAACAGGATTACACACCAAGCAGAGAGTGTGGTAAGCTAGGCAGTCTGGATATTTTGTTTTCTGGTTTTTCTATCTCAGTTTCTTACTCCATCAGAAACAGTTGGAGGGAAAAAAAAAAAGTAAACACACAGGTAATAATTCAATTTTTGCCCCCAAACATTGATGGTTCACTACTTCTCAGGCCAGATCACAACAATGAGGCCAAGAGCACAAGAGCAGATATATTACACAGAAACTAAAAACATGTAAAGCGCTTGGGCTAACAAAGCAATCATTTAATATATGTGACTTGCTCTTGTGAGCTACTGTTACACTCACCTAATTATACAAACATTAACAGTCTCAAAGTACTTAAAAAATTAAGGCGAGGGTTAGGAATCCCAAAAAGAGGCTTCTTCCCCAGAAGCATGATGTTTTAACCATGGGTCTGCAGACTGCCGTCTAGATCAGAGACATCTGACTCTGTTTCCTCAGCCCATCAGTCCCAAACATGCCTATGCACTAGCCCCCAAAGCGGCCACAGTCCCATACCTGTCTGCTGACCTGTCCAAGGATTGGCAGCTTCCTGACAAGGAATTCTCAGCACTGCTCAGGGGATCCAACATCTGCAAGGCAAGTCATACAATAAAACCCCAGCCCCAATCCCAATCCCAGCTAGGTGATTCAGGGCTTTATGGCCCAGCCAAGGCCAGCAAATAGTCCTTTTTTGTCAAAATATGAAAGTGCCCTTTCTCTGCCTGTGCAGTGGGCAGAATGGTTAGGAAGGTACCACTCTCCCCCATAGTTTGAAAGGCAACTTTCCAGGAGGGAGAAAAATGCCTGGCAGGCATCCCAAGGAGCTCTGCCAGGAGAGCAAAGCAGAGACGCTACTTCTCTTGTTGGCATTTTGTTGGCTCATGAACACTGGGAGCCTGGCACTGGAGCTGGTACTACCCCACGGAGGCTTCCATGGCATATGGGTGGGACTGTAATACTTCTGTTTACACTCCATAATTTTAAAATTTACAGAGGCAAGTATTGCCTTGGTCCATAGACAAGCCACCACAGGACTAGGAAAGTTAGGAGAATTATTTCAAGTCACGTATGCAGCTGATACAGATGAAAAATGTTCCTGGTTTTCTTATAGGGAGGCAGTAAGTGTTGACGTAAGTTAAAATGTTTCTCTAGCCCTTGGTCAATGCAGTAACAAAAGGCTTTCAGATTAGCTTTTTCTCCAACTAATCTCTCTTAATTTTGCCTATGAGGGGATTCCTTATCAGAGTATTCACTGTCTGAGATCCAAAGTTAAACATTAGAGCAGGAAGCAGAAATCAGAATTATGAGAATTCACTAACGACTTTAATAAAATTAGTCTCCAACTCAAATTATCCTTTCCTATTTAATACCAGGGTCCATCTTGCCCATACTTTTAAAGCGAGACCAGTTAAAAAAAGAAGAATGGGCAAATACAATAACATGACAGGCATGATGAAGGAGGAACACCAAACGTTCAAGAGAGGCCTTTGGAAAATCCACTGAATCCTGTGAAGCCTTCTGTAAAAAAAAAAAAAAAAGGCCCTCTTTATAACAGTGTCACAGCAGACAAAGGGGAAGTAAAGGAGGTTACATTGTGTCAGTAAAATTTTTGTTAGAAAAATTAAGCCAAAAAAATTAACATGAATCATGTCTCTGTTCATTTTAAAAATTAGCAAACAGATGCAACTATTACCTTAACTGGATGAAAGAAAAAACACAATAAACCTATCTTAGTTTCACTTTTCAAGAAAGTCCCAGTTGAATATTCTTTAACTATATTCTACACTGTTTTGGTCTCTGTTAAGTGGATTTAGCTTCAATGGCTGGTTACCAGGAATAACTCACTTTAGCTAAGGGGAAGGACCTAGGTATTTCTTCTTTGGCCGTAGTCTAAAAATCTGTCCTCACTAGGAGTTCAATACTCCCGCATCTTCCAGGGGTAGGCAGGTAAAGCAAAGATGTAAAAGGACCAGGATATAGGGCCATGGGGAAGGATAGAGACCAAAAGCAATGAACTCATTCGCAATCTCTGAGATTTTATACCCAAGTCACCTCTAATACAGCTAATGGCCAGAAGTGCCCTGGTTAGAGAAAACAGAAAGGATGGTCAGTAAAATACCCAATAAGGGAATCCTTAACTAAAAGCACCCTGGTCACTACTCTAAACGTAAATTTATCTGGGAAGCAGGAGTTATAGAAAAGAGAAGAAGCAGTGCAAAGGGCTTCCCACAGTCTATGTCCTTTGGGTAATGCTTTATAGAGATTAGTTAACACAGGGAAAGAAAAGTTTTAAGAATCAGTTTTAGGAGTGGGGCTCTTGGGTGGCTCAGTTGGTTAAACCACTGCCTTCGGCTCACGTCATGATCCTGGAGTCCCTGGATTGACTCCCTGGATCACCTCCCTGGATCGAGTCCCACATCTGGCTCCCAGCTCCCTGGCGAGTCTGCTTCTCCCCTCTGACCTTCTCCCCTCTCATGCTCTCTCTCACTCACTCTCTTTCTCTCAAATAAATACATAAAATCTTTAATTAAAAAAAGTGTTAAGAATCAGTTTTAGGGGAAAGAAAAGTTACAAGGATCATTTCTCTGTAAAATCCCCATGTGGCGGTGCTGGCACTCCTATTAGATGCTTTGCTTTTAAGAAATTTCCCCTTCCCAGACCAAATCCTAAAAATTTATAAGAGTGGATCTTTCTCTTATGCAATCAAAGCAAGCTCATCGAAAAGACTTCACTATGAAGCCAGACATCTCACTCTTGCTGGGTTCACTAAGCCAAAACGCCATTTTTATTAAGTGAGCTACTACTTAAAAAGTTAACCATTAAAATGGGTAAGCCATTGTGGAGGGCGTACCCTAAGGTGGTCATCAGTCACCGTCTTGTATAAATCCCTCCCCTAAAGTATGGGTAGAACTTGTCATTTGTTTCTAGTCAACTATGGCAAAGAGGGTGGTATATTCATTCCCATGATTATGTTATATTTGATGACTCCATCTTTACAGACTGAAGCAAGAAATTCTCCTCTGGCCTTAAAGTTGCCATATTGTGCTTAAAGTTGCCATATTGTGAGAGAGCCATGTGGCAAGAACTGAAAGTGGCTCCCAGGAGCTCAGAGTGGCCCCTGGCCAACAAACAGCAAGAAAACAGGGACCACAGTGCTGTAACCACTGCCAACAACCGTGGAAGCTCAGAGGGGAACCCCGAGTTCCAGAAAGGAATGCAGCCTGGCTGGCACTTGTCTGTAGCCTTGTGTAGCCCTGGATGGAGGACCCCGTGAAATCATGCCTGGGCTCTTTACCCAGGGAAATCACCCACGCGCATGCACACACACGCGCGCACACGCACACACGCGCGCACGCACACACATACATACATAAATGTGTGCTGTTTTTAAACTGCTAAGTTTGTGGGCATTTGTTGTGTAGCAACAGATAACTAATACAAGGGTCTACTATCGTAGAAACTCACCCAAAGTAAGTATTTCTACAGTGTAATTTGGATATGGTACACCCCCACCTTTCATCAAGAAACAGTAAAACTAAAATATGGCTGATGAAAAACAAAATCGGTCAGTTTAGGATTGGCCATATGTTAAACTCTGCTGATAGCATGGGCAGTGGTAAGGAAGTATTCAAATAGAATGCTGTTCTGCAGGGAGACCAGTGAGAGGAGCAGAGCAGAGGATATATTTGTCAAATACTCATCCAACATCAAGGAGGCTGGGTAGTTTACACACTGTCCATGGCAAGAATTAACAGTTGGCCCCTAAAAAGGAATAATCCATATTTGGGCAGGCCTGATTTACGAAGGAGCTACTGGATGGGGTTCAAACTACTCAGCTCCGTACCATGGCCACTGAGAAGCCCCATTATAACCTTGATCTGACACACGCCAAGGCACACCCCAAGCCCTATACTCACACACTGCTCGCTGGTCTCTGGGATGAACTCCCCCTCACTGTTGATGCTGGTGTAGGAGCCCTGCCGGGCAATGCGTTGCTGCCGCTCAGGCACATAGCCAGGAGGAGGCGAGCTTCGACCAGGGTTCTGGGAACCTAGAGCACAGAAACAAGACCTTTTACAACAGAGCCCAGAATGTATGGCTGAGAGTAGCAGACAGGGGACCAAGTCAGACCAAATATCTGTTGCCGAGGCTGGTACCAGGTAGGAACTCAGCAGAACTGTATTTGTTTCCTTCACTTTGTAACAGATACGATGGATTAGACTCAAGATCGATTCTATAGGGTGGCTCCGTCATTAAGCGTCTGCCTTCGGCTCAGGTCATGATCCTGGGATCGAGCCCCACATGGGCTTCCTGCTCAGCAGGAGTCTGCTTCTCCCTCTCCCACTCCCCCTGCTGTGTTCCCTCTCTCACTGTGTCTCTCTCTGTCAAATAAATAAATAAAATCTTTGAAAAAATCCATTCTACCTTTCTAGTATGCCTTCCTATACTTCAGAAGTTAATCAGCTAAAAGCTACTACCCTAAGACCCTCCTAAGTTCTAGCCAATCAGATGCACTTGCGTGAGAGTTAGCTGGCTGCCCCGCTGCTCCTACTGCTCCTGGGCACAGTCGCAGAGGTCCTGATTTGTATGCTGCAGCATTAGCAGAGGCCCCGCACCTGGCATCCGGTTTTCCCAATGTCAAGACACAGATGCAGTCATTACTATGTACATGGTGCGGAGCAGAGCAGAGGGGCACTGTGCTTCCAAATCTGGTAGCTTCCTGATTACAGAAGAGGGAGGAGCTCTGTGGTGTCTTAACCTAGAATTTGTTTCTTTCTCTACAATCACTTTGTAAGCCAGGATGTGGGCTAAATCGCTCCTTCCCGAAACTAGTTAGAATGGATTCTACTCTGCTCCTGAACCCTGACCAATATACTCTGGAGTGAAAAGGTATTACACATCTGACCTAGAATGAACCAAAAATGTCTCTTGTAAGGGACCGATTAGAGAGAAAAAAAAACTTACTTATTGATGAAGTCCCAGACAGTGGTCCAAACTATCCCCAGACAGGGTGAACTGCCCTCAGTCTATTACACGGAGTATCTAGGTGAAGCCTCCCTGGGATAAAATATTCAAGGCTCCGGACACCCATTCTTTCCTTTACCAGTTGCCACTGAACTCTCCCCTGGTTTTACAGGTAGGATGGGACCGGCTCACATGAAACCAGCACTACAAACCCAGGAGGTGCTGGGGGAAAATAGCAAAGGTTTTCTGAGCTTTTATTTCCAGCCAGAGACTTTCACTTTTTCCAATACACATTGCTGCCTGCAGAGAGCCAGCCTTGTTATCTGATGGGCAATGGGCCAGGGGCTATTGTGCACAGGCCCACAGCTTGGGGGCAGGAAAGGGAAGTCTCCCCAAACCAATGGCTATCAGAGGAAGCAAATGGAAAAGCCAGGAGTTGGCAAAACTGCTCCAGAGCATTTTCAGTTTTGTTTTTATCTTCAATTCAGAAATTGGGGGCTAATGAGACACACAACAGCCGTCGAGAACAAATGAGACAGAGACCTTAGCAGAACAGGATGCTGGGCTGCAAGATTCACTGATGCGCCCATTATTTACCAACAGAGACAGCAGTGAGCTAGAGAGCAGAAACCACAGTACTATGCAAGACAACTCATTCTAGGCCTTGGAAGGCAGGTGTGGTGGGGATGACAGCTGAAGCAACAAAACAGAGTCATCGTCCTGTGTTCAGAGTGGCCCGCAGCTCTGCATGAAGGTGTTCTACACACGAGGAGAGAGCCAGGGCTTGAAGCTGCTGACAGGCTGTCCTCCTCCCAGGGCATGCCAGCCCTCTGGCTCCTTAATCCATAGTGCAAAGTCCAAGCAAAACTCTCACCCAAAGCTGAAAGGCTGGCTCTCCAATACTAGCCCTTCTCATAAGAGACTCTGGTCAGGAAGCTGATACAGTCAGGAAGTTCCCTCCACAGGGAGTTTTAGGGTTTAGGGTCAGTGTTAATGTGCAGGTCATTGCAAGTACAAAGAGATAGCTGTTTTGGCCATCAAGTGTTTTCTTGAAACCCTGCTGTCTCTTGCTGGGCAGATGAGACTGGGGGAGGAATCGACTCTGGGAAATCTTAACCAGTATTTTTTAGTGTGCTCACATTGGACCAGGCTGTGCAGAACAGAGCTCCTCAACATTTCATCCCACAAGACCCTGAGAACATCCTAGATGTTTCAACTTCCAAAATTCCCATCTGATTTTGAAGTCGTCACCACTACTAAGTAGTTTAAGTGGCTTATCCAGCATCACAGAAGAATTTAAGGCAAGGAGAAAATACTTGTGGAAGTGAAAGAAGCTGACCTGTGTGATGGGGGCTCTGCCCTTCTAACTGCACCAGGACAGGTGGTTTGCACTGCGCACAGCTCTTTAACCAGCTGCTGCCAGGGGCTCCCTGCAAGTCACCTCGTCCCTTCAATACTCTCTCCTCCTCTGCCTGAACTTTTTCCTTCTCTCCTCTCTGAGGAATAGGGCTCTCCTCCCCCTTGCCAAGGCATTAGGCACCCTCTACCTGCACTCCCCATGTAACCTGCAGGAGTCAGCTTCCCCACGTCCCATTAGCATGGGCATCAATCCCCTCTGTAGCTGACCCTGGGCCTCCCTTCTTCTTTGGCATGCTCAGATCTCTAGCTGTCTTGACCTTGCTTCTTGCCTGTCCTGTAAGCCACTAACCGACCTCTATTTTTCTTTCACAGCCAAACTCTGTGAAAAAACTGATTGCCTCCATGACCCTGCTACCCATTCTTTAGGGCCTGTAATCTGGCTTGCCTCACTGGTGTGGGATTGCAGTGGCAAGACAAGGGGCAAGATGGAGTAGGAACAGAGGCGAAGGCATGTAATGAGATGCATTAGATCCAGTGGGATTCAGAATGTGGCAGGGACAAGTCCTGCACCTGAGGCTTGGCAGCATGCTTAAGGGTACCACTCAACGTATTATGGAAAAAAAAACAGTGCTTGAGCTCAGCTTCAAAGGTGGGCAGAAATTTCCATAAGCAAAGATATAAGGAAGGGCATTGTCACATAGGGAAATTCCACCTGCCTTGTCTGAAGATCACCCCACAGGGGTCTTTCTTTTGGGTTAACTCATCACCTAGTTGTTGTTGTTTTCATTTCTTGCTTGTTTTTGTTCTTTAGCATAAACTAGTTTAAAAGGCTAATTGGCTTGAAAAAATTAAAATTCAAGGTATATATGTTATGATGGGGCAAACAAAAAGCAAACATGACAGCTGGTTTCAAATAGTTGAAAACCTGTCATATGAAAGATGGTATCTATATATCCGTATTGCTCAAGAAAGCAGTATCAGAGTCACTGGGTAAAGTGAGGAAAGGCAGATTTTAAATTCAATATAAGGAAGAAGTTCAAAGAAATCGCACGGATTGGGCTACCCTGCACTTTTCCATCACTGAAAATGATGCCATGGGGGCTGAATGACCTGCATGTTGCCATCTTTCACTAAATACCCACAGGTTTCTTCATGTTGAGGGAGGGAAGAGGGCAAATCCCTCTTGTTCCTGATGGTTGGGGATTGAAACACTAAGCCTTCTCTTTTGACCCCATTTCTACTGCAAGGACTTCTCGTGCCTGAAACTTAAACTCTGACTCTCCCTTCTTCCTGTTTCCTTCTACTTCTAGAAGACCTTATGCTGTACCAGCACAGCAAGCACTCAGACAACTGTGGATGAAAATAACAAGTCGTGTCTCTTACCCTTTCCAACCTAGCTGGAACCATGTAAGGCCTCCTCCCACCCTCTCCTGTTTCTCTGGTCACTCCTGTACTGTGTCCTTTGCAGGTTCATCCTCCTCTAATTTGCCACTAAGTGTCTGGGTTCCTGAGGTTCAGCTCCCGGCCTCTTCTTACTCTGCAGTCTTTGCCTAGGGCCTCTCATCTGGACCTGTGACTTCAGTTGGACAATTTCTAATTTTTTTTTATTCTTGTCCTGATTTCCTCCCCTTTGGGGTAGAGACCTGTTCATTTGACAGCTCCTCTTAGGTGTCTCAAAGCCACCTCTAATTCAACCTGTCTAAAACATCAGGTCTGCCTCTTCTCAGCATGGGAAATCAGGCTCTCATCTCTCATTTCTGTCTTAGTGAAACACAGTGCCATTTATCCAGACCGATAGATGAGTAACTTACCTCCTGCTCTTTCAACATTCACAAAGTCAATCCAATACCACAGTGGTTCTTAAACCTCTTAGAACCCTTTTACACTTTAAAAAACAAGAAAACGGGGGGCGCCTGCATGGCTCAGTGGGTTAAGCCTCCACCTTCAGCTCAGGTCATGATCTCAGGGTCTTGGGGATAGAGCCCCACATCAGGCACTCTGCTCAGCAAGGAGCCTGCTTCCCTCTCTCTCTGCCTGCCTCTCTGCCTACACTACGATCTCTCTCTCTGTTAAGTAAATAAATAAAATCTTAAAAATCAAGAAGACTTGGGGTGCCTGGCTGGCTCAGTTGGTTAAGCGACTGCCTTCGGCTCAGGTCATGATCACGGAGACCCGGGATTGAGTCCCACATCAGGTTGCCTGCTCAGCAGGAAGCCTGCTTCCCCCTCTCTCACTCCCCCTGCTTGTGTTCCCTCTCTAGCTGTGTTTCTCTCTGTCAAATAAATAAAATCTTTTAAATAAATAAATAAATAAATAAATAAATAAATAAATAAATAAATAAAAATCAAGAAGACTGAAGAGCTTTTATTAAGTGGGTTATGTCAACTGATATCCAATATATTAGAAATTAAAGCTCAAACATTTTGAAAACACATAAATACACAAGCACACATTCTATTAGCCATCAGAGCAATGACTTCATCTTAGTCAGGTGACCTCTGGAAAACTCCACTCATACTCATGAGAGAATGGAGTAGAAAGGCAAATCATAGACTTCCTGGAAGAATCTCAGGGACCCCACACCCCACCCCAAGCCCCCAGACCACACTTTGGGAACTAAGCAACACCATGTTCTATTGACTTTCCTTTCTAAATGTCTCAAATCTACCTGTGCCTTCCTCTCTGCACTACTGTCACTAGCTTAATCCAAACTTCTGTCTTCTTCACCTGGACCAAACTACATTAGCCTAATGTGGTGCCCCCTTTGGTCCATTCTTGCTCCCCTGCAATCTGTTCTCCACACTGTATCTAGAGCAATCTTTTCAAGACACAAATCCGAGTATGTCATACCACTTATTCCTATTCACTTTAAAAACCAGAAAGTGGATTTTCACTGCTTTCAACATTAAGGATCAAAATCTTCATCACGGACCACAAGGCTCTCCCTCCCTCCCCGGCCTCAGCCTGTTCCTCTGCCCTGCTGTTCTTGCAGCCTTCACACATGTAGCTCTCCCTGCCTGGCACTCTCTTCTCTGCTTCCCTTTTGCATCATTCACGCTTCAGATCATAAGCTAAGGCTTTCCTGGCTCCAAAATTAGGATACACGCTTACAGTACCATATACCTTTATGTTGTCACAGCCTATTAATCTCATCATGACAAGTGTCTGTCTTCCCACGCAGCTATAAGAGTCACAAAGGCATGAGCCGGGTCTTTTTTGCTTCCCATGTTTCTGACACACAGCTGATACTTGGCCAATTAAATATTAAATGAATAAATGAATGAACAAAAATGCAGTTTGAGGGGGAGAGAAAAAAGAGTAAGATAATGTGATGAACACTGTAACAGAGATGGGCATAAGGGACCAACATTTTCAGTGGCTTCCCACTTCCTACCAAACAAGCCCAGGGGCAGTCCAGGCTCCTTAGGCGTGGCCCAGGCATCCTTTCTCAGCTCCTTTATTCTCCTCCAAATGTATCAGCCAGTCTGAAGGACAAGTGAGATCTCCATAGACAGTGAAAAAGCACTCTCCCCTCATCCCTACTTATGGAAATCCCCCACAAATTCTGAAGATCCAGTTCAAACAGCTCCTCCACAGGATGCCTGTCCTGAGTCATTCCAGTTAGACATAATCTCTGCCATTTCTCTGCTCTGTGGAAAGGCTAGCAGGCTCTGCACACTTCTTCTGTCATGTCCGCCACACTCCACACCACTCATGGTTCTCCCAACCCACCACCTTCTTTTGGTGTCTGGTAGGTGCCCCTTCCTGTGCCTGGAATATCACTATGATCAGTAAGTCTTTCCTTCGTGTGGCAGCTCTGATGTTTCCTCTTCTGTGGAAGTGCTTCTGCAAAGTCCTGGGCCGAGCTGGTTATGCCTCCTCCCATCCCACTCTGTAGCCCCCACTGTATATGCTTCCACTGTAGCCCTCATCCCAGCTCAATGGCTGGTACACACTGCTTACTGAATGATGGAATCCAGGATTTACAGGTGCTAGGAGGTTGTGTTGGCCATTCTCTAGATGCACAGGAACTACTTCATACAAATCCTATTCCTCAGCATTCTCAGACAAGGAAATTCCATATATGGCTCCTCACAACAATGGCCCAGCATTTAGCTCCTGCCTCTACACACAAATCACAGGCTCTTGCTTAGGAGCAGGCCCCAAAACTGCCCCATGTCGATCCTCATTGCTTACTGTACAAAGGAACAATGCTGCCTTCCTCCAGCCCTTCAATCTTTCTGGAACAGAGGCCAAGCTGGCAAAGTTTCCTAGGCTTTTCAGCGCACCTGGATTCCAGAGCCATAGATGTTCCTGATAGGGCCTCTTTGCTGGGGGCTGGCTCTCTCTCCTCTACCAGCTTACTGAAAACATTGCCACCAATTATCCACAGTTAGAGAAACTATCATTGTTTGCTCAAGTTCCAAAACTCACCCAGCAAGGCAAAGTCAGTGCCTCAGTAACACATTCTTCCTGCTACCCTTTCAGGAGGCTTATCACTCACAGACAGGCTCAGCTTGATGTTCAGAACTCCTCAAGCTCAGCTCAAGATCTTCAGAGAACAGTTCCATTTGATGCAACTCTACCTGTGTAGATAGAACTGTCTTCCTAGCAACAGCAGGGGTCTCAGCAACAATAGGGCAGTAGGTTCAACACAAATGTTTGTTAAGGCCAGGTTTCCCCCTTGATACAAATTCCACAATTCAGGACATGGGCTTTCTCCTCAGACTCTGGAAAACGGCATCAGAGCAATACTAGGTTATCTGGTATGATGCACAGACCTGACCTAGATTTCTTTCCTGGGGAGGCCTGGAGGTAGCTACATAGTTTTTTTCCTAGTTAGTCAATCATATATACTATTTCAAGTCTCCCGTCCTCCCCAGACAATTTAATTTGATTCTCTAAGAGTTTCATCGGTCAACATCTTCCTCAAAACACAAGGACTCCTCAGGAATCAGAAGTAAGAGGTCTGAGGTCAAAACTCAAACTTGGACCTCATTCCTAACCTTGTATGTCTCTAGTTCTTTGGTGAAACAATGGTCAAAAATGAGAGTGGACTGTTTGTTGCTGGAAGTCTTCAAGCAGATGTTTGAGGAGATCACTTTTTCAGACGTGTTTAAAAAGAAACTTGTTCATGCTATCACGTTGTAATATTGTAAGTTCTCTGAGAGTCAGGACACCATCCCAGTCATTTCTCTACCTCTTCCCCCCAAATAAAGGCACAGAGGATTATTTTACACAGCGTAATAGTCTATAAATGTTCGATGATAGTTTTTTAAATTAATAAATACTTGATTTTTTAAAAAGCTTGGGCAGATAAATTAGATGAGAAAGAAAAACGGGGTGAAATACTCACTGACAGAGAGGTGCCTGCTTCTGGGTTCAGGGGGCTGATAGATGGTATTGATATCTCCTGCAGACTGGGAAGCTTTGATCCGCACCTGCCTGGATACCCCAGAATGGGGAGAGGGACTGGTCTGTAAGATAAGAGGAAAAAGGCTGAGCTATCTTTAGGCAGACAGGCCAGGAAAGACCCACTTGCCCTTCTCTAAGACTCCTTGTGTTCTTTGCTGCCTTCACACATTTTCTCTTTTCCTTCCTTCCTTCCTTCCTTCCTTCCTTCTTTCTTTCAATATTGATTTATTTGAGAGAAAGAGAGAGAGAGAACACAAGCAGCAAAGAGGGGGAGAGGGAGAGGGAGAAGCAAATACCCACCCTCACCCCACTGAGGAGGGAGCCCAACTCAGGGCTTCATCCCAGGCCCTGGGATCATGGCCTAAGCCAAAGGCGGAGGCTTAGCTGACTGAGCCACTCCTGAAGCCCCTGCCTTCACACTTTCAATATGGGAAGTACACAGCCTTCCCCCAAATCTCACTCATTAATCTGTCTTAGCAAAGTACTATTTCCTCGTGGTAGTTTTTTTTTTTTTTTTTTTTTTTTAAGATTTAATTATTTATTTGACAGAGAGAAACACAGCCAGAGAGGGAACACAAGCAGAGGGAGCGAGAGAGGGAGAAGCAGGCTCCCCCCCGGGCAGGCAGCCCGATGTGGGACTCGATCCCGGGTCTCCAGGATCATGACCTGAGCCAAAGGCAGTCGCTCAACCAACTGAGCCGCCCAGGCGCCCCTCCTCGTGGTAGTTTTATAGCTTCAGTGATATCTGAGCACTGAGACCCACTGTCCCAGTTTAAGAGCTGATGACCCAGGCATGAAGGAGTAACAGGTTTTCATAAAATAATACGTCAAACAAAAAGCGAGTTGTAAATACCCTCTCATAAAATCTGCAGAGAGAGAGCTTGAGAAAAAATAGCAGGAAATTATTTTAGCAGCGAGATCACCTGCCGAGTTGGGGGGGTGGTCAGAACAGAGAATGACTGCAACCTCCCTGCCCAACAGAATTCTGGTTGATAAACATGCTTTTTTTTCCCCAAGATTTTTATTTATTTGACAGAGAGAAACAAAGCTAGAGAGGGAACACAAGCAGGGAGAATGAGAGAAGAAGAAGCAGGCGTCCTGCCGAGCAGGGAGCCCAAAGCAGGGCTTGATCCCAGGACCCCAGGATCATGACCTGAGCTGAAGGCAGAGGCTTAAGGACTAAGCCACCCAGGTGCCCTGATAAACATGTATTTCTAAAAGTAGCTTGATGTGCTGCTTCTACCCACCCACAATCACTCCCCACAAATTAAGGCAAAATCTCAGTTGCTTAGTATCACCAGGGTTCACCTGTGAACCACCACCTTAGGGTTGTGTTCATCTGGGAAAGGCTATCAGAGGTACCATTTTGCCAGAGGTCAGGGACCTCTGAACAGGGTCAGCAACTGTACCACAGGCACCCTCACTTTTGCACTGTTCTAGTCAAAGCACCAAGTGAGCCCTGGGGGGAAAAAAAATCAAAGCAATACAGGGGGTCCTTGCGATGAGAAAGCAGAAAACCGAAGGTGGGTGGTGAGCAAGTGATGTCGGGATGCGATTATAAGCACGTAGAACACTACAGAGAGTGGGAATGGGAGGTCAGAAGTGTTAAATAACTTGAGACAAAGTTTTGACTTGCTTCTCTAGCTCTTCTACCTCACATAAGAAAAAAAAAAGTCCGACCTAAACAAACTATATCCTGTCCTCCAGAAAAAAGGCTTCCCGCTCTCGGGGGGGTGGATTCAGCTGCCAAGTAGCCTCCTCTGGTCTCTCCACGCCAGACTTAATCACAAGCAGGGCTGTCTTTACAAACTGTCTTGCTCTAACGGGAAGTCAGAACCAAGGGGAAGTGGAATGTTCTTGCTGAAGCCTCCGATGTGCAATAGCTTTCTGCTGAGAGTCAGAAAGGAAAAAACAGTCAAAGCCACATACTGGGGAAGCAGGCCAGTCAAGGGCAAGGAAAGGCCACAGCCTGTAGTTGGAAAGAGAAGAGCCACATGATGAGCCCCCTGAGGACGCTTGCTTGCACACAGGGCCTTACATAGTAAGAATTCCATAAATTGTAGCAATGTGAATTTGAAATGCACCAAAGAACATACACTCTAAACACAATTTTAAACTCTAAGAGCTGAGACAGGAAAGTAGGTTCCACAGTCAGCACAAGCACTGGTTTGTAGAAGAAAAGGCTGAAGTTATGGCAAAAGGCTGGAAAACAGATGAAGGGAATCAGCGGAGGTTTCAAAGCAGTGTTTCTTACACCTTAATGTGCATAAGTTACCCGGAGCCTTGTTAACACACAGATTCTGCTTGAGTAGGTCTGGGATAGAGTTGAAAATCTGCATAGCAAACAGAAGGCGGCATTTGACTATTCAATATAAACCTCACTGAAGGGCTCTTTAGGTAGCAGTGTGTCTGGCTGACACAAATAACATGAAAAATTACCAGAGAACCACATCCATAAAGATTGCAGTGACTGGAAACTAGGAGATCAGCAGAAAAAGTGGTCACAAGAGTGGAATCACAGATTATCTAGATAAAATATTTGGTGGTATGAGACAAAATGAACAAGCTGTGCAGGGGGTAAAGGGGTGTGTGTGTTTGTGTGTGAGTGCACACGCGTGTTTGCTTCTGTTTGGTTCACAGGAATGTAAGATGAGAAATGGCCCCCTGGATCTCACCCCTCTGCTTCAAGGATGGCACCAAGAGACTTTGCACAGAAGACTATAATAGTTATGACAGTTGTATTTTCTTCTTCTAAGATAACCCCAATATCTTTTTCTTTTTAAGATTTATTTATTTATGACAGAGAGATAGTGAGAGAGGGAACACAAGCACAGGCGAGCTGGAGAGGGAGAAGCAGGCTCCTGGGTGAGGAGGGAGCCCGATACGGGCTTAATCCCAGGACGCTGGGATCATGACCTGAGCCGAAGGCAGACACTTAACAACTGAGCCACCCAGGTGCCCTGATAACCCCCAGTATCTAAAGGGTTCATCCAAATTGAGATAAGGTGACGAAATCTATGTTTTCATTATCCGTACTCTCAGTGCTTCCTGGACTTTGATGACATATATATATATGAATATGAATATCTATGTATATCTTAGGGTACCCTTTCCAGACTAAAGGTACTCACATATAAAAGTGACCCCCAACCCCTTGAAAACGTCATCTTCCCTTGGACCTTTTTCTAGCTCAGTTACCCTTTGAGCTGTGGGAAAGCGAATGACACAACATCTCACAACTTCTCCCCATGGGCAACGTTATACTTTCTGTTCTGCTTCTGATGAACTGTGGAGGAAACTGGGGGAGGTCTTTCAAGGACTACAATAATTCTAAGACCCCTTTCCAGGGGGATAACTGATCGGTATTGAACTACAAGTTAGAACATCTGGATTTTAGACCAGCTCTGTCACCACTGACTGCTTCACCACGGGCAAGTGACCCTAAATCTTGGTTTCCTCAGGTGTAGACTGGTGAGAACAGATGCTTGCCATGGACTTCTCAAGGTTGCAAGAATCAAATGAGAGACAAGAGCACTTATACATGTAAGGTGTTAGGTTTAAACAGGGGCCATACTGAAACTATTATACTCAATGACTTTGGTCCTATCTTCCTGCACTTGCCCCTTACTTTAGTAAGACCAAAAAGAATTAATTACTCTTTAGACTATCCTTAATATTTTGAACTTAAATAGTAGATAAGATAGAATCAAACTTATTGATGGGATATTTGGGAAGTGGAGATTTGGATGAGAAGATCAGAAGTCTACTTTTGTCAGGGAGAATCTAAGATAACAAAACAAAATGCCATAATCAGTTTAAGGTGGCTGGGTATTTAGGTTTTTTTTATCATATTCAGATATAAGTGGCAAAAGAATGCAAGCTTGAGACTATTTTAAGATAGTAGAAAATCTGGGTGCCTGGGTGGCTCAGTGGATTAAAGCCTCTTCTATTGGCTCAGGTCATGATCTCAGGGTCCTGAGATCAAGGCCCGTATCAGTTCCGCTCGGCAGACAGCCTGCTTCCTCCTCTCTCTCTGCCTGCCTCTCTGCCTACTTGTGATCTCTCTCTGTCAATAAATAAAATCTTTTAAAAAAAAGATAGTAGAAAATCTGGGTCTAGGAAGTTATAAGAAGGTCAAGAGTAGAAAGTTAAACACACACATGTTTAGAGAAGAAGTCTGTAATAGGAATAAATTAAGAGTTGATGGTCCAAGGCACAGGCCTAAGGCAGCAAGAACTACTGAAGGAGATAATGAAGTATCTTAAAATGGCAGGAGACAGCAAGGCTAGAGAGAGGCTCTTCAGACTATAGGGAGGTTCTGTGATGATCAGACTCCAGGAATTCTCAGATAAGAACAATATTGAAGCCTACGACATGGCCTTGGCAAGGTGAGATGGGAGGAGTATGACATATACCTCGGTGAGGGGTAAAGACAAAGGAAAGATTAGAAGTTGTCATAGAAGGATCAGTAGAAAAGGTATTCAGAGAAGAAAAACTGCACATTTAAAAACAGGAATAAGAGGGGCACCTGGGTGGCTCGATCGTTAAATGTCTGCCTTCAGCTCAGGTCATGATCCTGGAGTCCCGGGATCAAGCCCCCATCGGGCTCGGCCGGAAGCCTGCTTTTCCCTTTCTCACTCCTCCTGCTTGTGTTCCCTCTCTAGCTGTGTTTCTCTCTGTCATATAAATAAATAAAATCTTTTAAAAAATTAAAATGGAATAAGAAGGGAAGTAAAGGTATAACAAAAGGTGGATGAGGCAATAGACTGCTAAAAATGGAAGAAACTCAAGAGAGAAACTAAGTGTCTGCCGGCTAGCAGCTGTCAGTGAAGCAGGGTGCGATGGTGTCCTGGAGCAGTGCGCTCAAGTATGCTGTGTGGCTGGGAACCCACAACAACCAATGGCGTAATGATCCTTAACAAGGCAATACAGAAACGGAAAGTAACTCTTTACAGATTTTTATAGCAATTTAGCAAAGTGACCTTCTGTCTACCAGCTCCAACAATTAAGAACTGTAGTCTTGTATTTTCTATGTCCCTCGTTTATTTTTCCATTTTACTTTTTAGTTTTTGTGTTTTAAAAAGAATTGTTCCACAGCAGACTGGAAATTAAAATAATAAAATTAATATTTCATCACAGAGGGTTGAGAAGCACTGTTCTAGAGGTGGGACTCCTAACCACACAGAAAGTCCCATTCATAATTCTTGTGTTTATTAAGCCTGAAGTGGGGCACCTGGGTGGCTTGTTGGTTAAGTGGCTGCCTTCAGCTGAGGTCATGATCCCAGGGTCCTGGGATTGAGCCCCATGTCAGGGTCCCTGCTCACCAGAGAGTCTGTTTTTCCCTTGACCCGGCTCCATATTATCCCCACGACAAACAAACAAACAAACAAATAATATCTTTTTATTAAAAAAAGAAGCCTGAAGTGTAGCTGAGGAAGTTCCCAAGAAAAGGTTTCATCACCACCATTACCACTGCTAGTCTTAAATGTAAATCTTAAATGCAAGAAGTTGGAGCAGCTTAAGTGACCTGACAGTAACAAAAATGGTTAATTAAATTATGGTATATCCACTCAAGGGAATTATGCACCTTTATAAATCATAATTATGAAGATTGCACATTAACACAGAAAATATGCATGATAATGTTAAGTGAAAAAATAAAATAGAAAATTTTATGACTACATGACAACATTTAAAGTATGTATACATATAGCCAAAACTGCAGGGACACATATAAATATCAATAAATTAGGATTACATAGGATCATTCTATTTTTTTAGATTTTATTTATTTATTTGACAGAGAGAGAGGTCACAAGTAGGCAGAGAGGCAGGCAGAAACAGAGGAGGAGGCAGGCTCCCTGCTGAGTGGAGAGCCCGATGCAGGCCTCGATCCCAGGACTCTGAGATCATGACCTGAGCCAAAGACAGAGGCTTTAACCCACTGAGTCACCCAGGCACCCCATTCTCTTTTTTTAAAGGTTTATTTTTGGGGTGCCTGGGTGGTTCAGTAGGTTGGGCGACTGCCTTTGGCTTGGGTCATGATCCTGGGATTGAGTCCCACATCAGGCTCCCTGCTAGGTGGGAGGCCTGCTTCTCCCTCTCTCACTCCCCCTGCTTGTGTTCCCTCTCTGGCTGTGTTTCTCTCTGTCAAATAAATAAAATCTTTAAAAAAAAAAAAAGGTTTATTTTTTAATTGAAAGAGAGAGTGTGTAAGGGGTGGGGAGGGGCAGAGGGAGAGGGACGGGGAGACAGAATCCCAAGCAGACTCCCCAGTCAGCGTGGAGCCTGAAGTAGGGCTCAATCTCACACCCTGAGATCACGCCTGAGCCAAAACCAAGAGTTGGATGCTTAACTGAATGTGCCACCCAAACACCCCAATAATAGTCTTTTTAAAACTTTATAAGAGATTATACTGACATTACACTATTTTTTAAAAATATTAGGCCTTAGAAAGAGAGGCATCAATGGGGTGTTTATTTTATGCACCATCTAATGCAATACCATGGGCATCAGAGCTCAGATGTCATCTTTCAAACAGCTTAGGTGTTGCAGTAGTGTCTGCAGCCGTGTGCACCCCTTAAAGGGAGGAAAGCGTACATAAAGAACCACTTGTCTATACCTTCTCATCAAGGGAAAGGAGGAATCATAATCAAGGGTGCTAGCTCCCCGTCAAGCAATTATGCCATTAAACCAAACCCCAATTTTAGCTTCTTCTGTATAGAAAGGGTTTGGTGAATATGATCTCCACTTGACTTCTGCCTAATAATCAAGAAGCATTCACTATGTTTTCTTTTCTTTTTTTTTTTTTTTAAGATTTTATTTGTTTATTTGATAGAGAGAAACACAGCCAGAGAGGGAACACAAGCAGGGGGAGTCAGAGAGGGAGAAGCAGGCTTCCCACTGAGCAGGAAGCCCGATGCAGGGCTCGATCCTGGGTCTCCCGGATCATGACCTGAGCCAAAGGCAGAGGCCCAATGACTGAGCCACCCAGGCACCCTTCACTGTGTTTTCTTAAGAGGATAGGTGGGGGCAGCACCTCTTCTGCCCACAGGTCCTGTTCCCATGCTTTAATAAAATCACCTTTTTGCACCAAAAAAAAAAGATGGTGGGTGGGGAAGGATCCCAAAACAATTAATCACAGCTCCTGCTCTTGAGGAGCTTAATAATCTTTTGGGGTAAAATTTATAAATATGCAACAACTAGAGGGCAATTACTAAGCAACCTATAAACTGGTGGGCACATTATATCCAATGACTAAAGGAACAATAATCAAGATGGCCTCAGTCAAAAACACTGATGACACTGTAGCAGGTAAATCAAGCTAGATCCTAAAAACAAGTGATAGTCATGACAAAAGCTAATGAGGGGAGTATGCTGAAGAATGTGGAAAGATGAGACTGGGGAGTTGGAAAGAAAGGTGGTGATAAACCCTGGATGCTAGGCTACATTTAGATCCTCTACAATAGGCAATAAATGAGGACTATAAGGAACAAGTGAGTAACTTGAACAGAGAAATAAAATAATACAGTATATACTTTATTTCAGAATACTTCCCAAAACATATCCAGAAAAAAGATACATCTGGGACAGAGGAGACCAATCCCTAGTCACAAGGACACTTCTGTAATATTAGAAAATGTCTTCTTTGGGACGCCTGGGTGGCTCAGTTGGTTAAGCAACTGCCTTCGGCTCAGGTCATGATCCCGGAGACCCGGGATCGAGTCCCACATCAGGCTCTCTGCTCGGCGGGAAGCCTGCTTCTCCCTCTCTCGCTCCCCCTGCTTGTGTTCCCTCTCTGGCTGTGTTTCTCTCTGTCAAATAAATAAAATCTTT
>PITA01009585.1:0-76740 GCA_004023965.1 Spilogale gracilis | reverse complement strand
TTCTATCACGTTGATTGTTTTGTGAGTGTTAAACCACCCCTGCATCCCTGGGATAAAACCCACCTGGTCATGGTGGATAATCTTTTTAATGTATTGTTGGATCCTGTTAGCAAGGATCTTGTTGAGAATCTTAGCATCCATATTCATCAGAGATATTGGTCTGAAGTTCTCCTTTTTGATGGGGTCTTTGTCTGGTTTGGGGATTAGAGTGATGCTGGCTTCATAGAAAGCGTCTGGAAGTTTTTCTTCCATTTCTATTTTTTGAAAGAGCTTCAGGAGAATAAGTGTTATTTCTTCTTTGAATGTTTGGTAGAATTCCCCAGGGAATCCGTCTGGGCCTGGACTCTTGTTTTTGGGGAGGTTTTTGATCACTGCTTCAATCTCATTACTAGATATAGGTCTATTCAGATTGTCAATGTCTTCCCTTTTCAGTCTTGGTAGTTAAAGGTTTCTAGAAATGTATCCATATCTTCTAGGTTGTTAAACATATTGGCATATAATTGTTGATAGTAATTTCTGATGATTGTTTCTATTTCCTTGGTGTTAGTCGTGATCTCTCCCCTTTCACTCATGATTTTGTTAATTTGGGTCTTCTCCCTTTTCTTTTGGGTTAGTTTGACCAATGGTTTATTGATCTTATTGATTCTTTCAAAGAACCAGCTTCTAGTTTTGTTGATGCGTTCTACTGTATCTCTAATTTATGATTCATTCATCTCTGCTCTAATCCTTATTATTTCCCACCTTGTGTGGGGGGTTGGTTTAATTTTTTGTTGATTTTCCAGTTCTTTAAGGTGTAATGAGAGTTGGTGTATTGGGGATTTTTCAGTTTTTTTGAGTGAGGCTTGGATGGCTATGAATTTCCCCCTTAGGACTGCCTTTGCTGTATCCCATAGGTTTTGGATCGAAGTATCTTCATTCTCATTGGTTTCCATGAAGTGTTTCAGTTCTTCTTTGATTTCTTGGTTGATCCACATATTCTTGAGTAGGATCGTCTTTAGCTTCCAAGTGTTTGATTTTCTCCTGAACTTTTTGTTGTGGTTGAGTTCCAGTTTCACGGCATTGTGATCAGAGAATATGCAGGGAATAATTTCAATCTTCTGGTATCGGTTGAGCCCTGATTTGTGACCTAGTATGTGGTCTATTCTGGAGAAAGTTCCATGTGCACTCGAGAAGAATGAGTATTCTGCTGCTTTAGGGTGAAATGTTCTGAATATATCTATGAGATCCAGTTGGTCCAATGTGTCATTCAAGGCTCTTAATTCTTTGTTGATTTTCTGTTTAGATGATCTGTCCATTGCTGAGAGTGGTGTGTTAAGATCTCCTACAATTAATGTATTTGTATCAATATGATTCTTTATTTTGTTTAACAGTTGGCTTATGTAGTTGGCTGCTCCCATGTTGGGGGCATAAATATTTATAATTGTTAGATCTTCTTGGTTTATAGACCCTTTGGGAATGATGTAGTGTCCTTCTGTGTCTCTGACTACAGTCTTTAGACTAAAATCCAATTTGTCTGATATGAGAATCGCTACCCCGGCTTTCTTTTGGGGTCCATTGGCATGAAAGATGGTCTTCCATCCCCTCACTTTCAATCTGGAAGTGTCTTTAGATTCAAGATGAGGTCTTGTAAACAGCATATGGATGCGTCCTGTCGTTTTATCCAGTCTGCAACCCTGTGTCTTTTTATTGGAGCATTCAGGCCGTTCACATTGAGGGTGATTATTGATAGATATGTTTGTATTGATATCATGTTGCCTATGGAGTTCATGTTTCTATAGATTACCTCTGTATATTTTTGTTTTGTGTCGCTCTTGGGTTCATTTCTCCTCTATAGAACCCCTCTTAGTATTTCTTGTAGTGCTGGCTTGGTGGTGCATAATCTTTTAGACCTTGGCGGTCTTGGAAGCTCTTTATTTCTCCTTACATTTTGAAAGTCAACCTTGCTGGATATATTATCCTTGGTTGCATATTTTTGTCATGTAACTTCCTGAATATGTCTTGCCAGCCCTTTCTGGCTTGCCAGGTTTCTGTAGAAAGGTCTGACGTTATTCTGATGGTCCTCTCTCTATGGGTAAAGGATCGCTTTCTCCTAGCTTCCCCTAAGACATATTCTTTGGTTTTATGATTCGAGAATTTTACTATTATGTGCCTGGAGGTTTTTCTGGCCTCATTGAATTTGGGGGGTGTCCTCTCTACTTCTAGGACATGAACATTTGTTTCATTCCTCAGATTTGGGAAATTTTCATCCATGATTTGTTCAACAATATTTTCTAGGCTTCTCTCTCTCTCAATTCCTTCAGGGATTCCAATAATTCTGATATTGGAGTGTTTCATGGCATCATTTATTTCCCTTATTTTGTTTTCCTGGGATTTTAGCTATTTGCTCCAAGACTTCTCTTGCTCCTCCTTCTTAATCCATCTGTCTTCTAAATCACTGATACGATCTTCAGCTTCACTTACTCTGGCTGTTAGCATATTTAAATTAGATTGCGTCTCATCTAAAGCCTTTCTAACCTCAGCTTTCACTTCTGTTACTATGGCCTCCACTTTGAGACTAATGTTCTTTTCTAAATTGACCATTGCTTGGACTATTGCTGCCCTGAATTCCATTTCTGTCATATTGTTTATGTTCATTTCCAGTAATTCTGTGACCGAGTTTGCAATCTCTGGGTTCTTCTTCTGTTGGGTGTTCCTTCTCCGAGTCATTATGGCAAGGAGTGGTTGAGGGGGTGTATGGCTAAATATATCAGCCACTATCTAGGTGGATTGGTGGTTGGAAGGTTTTGGAGCAACCAGAATTCACCACCGAAAAGGGAGGAGAATGAAAAAAGAAAACGGAAGAGAGGAAACAAGAAAAGACACCCCTGCCAGAGTGGGGCCCTGTGGTAGGATTTATATGGTACAAAACTGTTACAGGGTAAAGAAAAGGGTTATCAAGGGTGAATGAAGAAATCTAAAAGCGAAGCCCAACCTATATGACCCCCAAGACCAGTATTTATATAATATAAAAGCAAAGACAATTACACAAACACACTGACAAACTAGAATAGGAAGGTGAGGGCAGACACTCCTTGTGGGTAAGGAATGCGTTTCAGATGCTCCCGAGTTTGTCTTGTTATTATTTTTGGAGGAGGCCACTTTCAAAAGATATAGGGAGATTAGAACTGGTTGTATATAATGATAGTATTGAATAGGGATGTGGGATTGACTTGAAGCTTATATCTACATGTACACGTAAAAGAGAGAATAAAGGAAAGAGGAGAGAAGAAAGGGAAAAACAGAGAAAGCGAACAGGGAAACAAGAGGCAACAACAAAAGCAGAAAATACAGGAGTGTGTTTGAAAAAATTTCAGGGTAAAAAAGAAAAAAAAATGTTATGGGGTGCTGTATTGGGTATCACGTTGTGATAAGAAGGGGTTAAAAGTTCAAAGAAGAAAAACCGTGAGAATGTATTTTTAAGCTTAAAGTGGAAGCTTTAAAAGTAAAAATAGAAAAAAGTTTAAAAAAGTAAATAAGGTGGAAAACTGTATCAATGAGTTGTAGGGCTTTTAGTACTTGTAGTCAGTGCCAGGAGTTTAATAAATCGCCTTTCCCCCGATTTGGGGTTTTGCATTGGAGTGTTGTCCTCCTGAGCTTCTGGCTTGCTTTCTGGGGGTGGGGCCTGCCACTTTGTTTCAGTCCATCCACCTGGGCTGTGTCTCTCCGCTCCCTTGCTAGAGGCTGGTCTCAATGGTAACCAGGTTACCAGGTTACAATTCTCTGGTAGCGGAGAGTTGTTCTTTTACGTCTTTTTTCAGCTGTTGCAGAAGTCAGGTCGGAGCAAGTTGTCTGCGCCCAGACCTCCCTCCCAGAGAGAGCCTCTACACAGAGAGGGGCTCTTTCCCGCCTTCCGGTTGGCAGTCTGTCACAGCCGGGCTGGTGCAGACGTTGTATTGATTTCTGCCCCCGCCCCCGCTTGTCGCTTCACTCCCGCACCTCAAAGTCACAACTCCTTTTGGATTGTGCGACCTTGTCTGTGCCCCGGGACCCGCGGCCTCTCCGGTCCCACGCAAGTCTGTAAAATCGCCTTCCCTGGGGGGGTCTGCGCGCGGTCGCGGGGTGGAGAGAAGCAGGAGAGAAAGGCAGCGGCAGAAAAATAGAATCTATGCCCGCCGCTCTCACGGCAGCTGCGGCGGCGCCATTGGCGGAAAAAAAATTTTTAAAAGTCTCCTTGCCTTGCCGCAGGCTCCGCTGTGTTCCTGTTTCTGTCTCGCCCCGATTCAGATCGTATTCTGCTGTTATTCCTCACTCACAGAGCACTTTCGTGTTGGGGTATTTGCTTTCAATGGTTCAGCTCTGCGGGCTTCCTCCCCCACACCCCTGTCTCTGGGGGCAAGCCTCCGGTCCCTCTTACTTGTTTCTACCTTTTTGCCAATGGTTCTTGTCTCCTGTGGTGATCCAGAAGTGCGAAATATCATATTTCAGGCTGATTTCATGGGTGTTCACAGTGGTCCTGTAGTGGTTTTTTTGCTGGAATTCAGCTCTCTTCAGGGAACTCCCCGAAATGTGGTCACCTGGCCTTCTGCCATCTTGACTCCTCCACCCTTGCAAATTTTTATTTTATCGGATGGATATGGTCTGAGGGTGTAAAGTATAACATGGTGACTATAATGGATAATAATGCGTTGTATAATGAAAATTATTAAAAGAGTAGAGCTTAACTTCTCACATACACACAAAGGTAAATATGTCAAGTGATTAATGTGTTAACTCGATAGTATAAATCTTTTCAGAAGGTATATGTGATATGTATACATCTGTATCCCTTCTCAAGTGTTCCATATTTTGTCTCCCAAGCTCCCCCTTCTTGCTTGAGAGTCCTCAGTATCATCACAGAGAGTCTTCAGCTTTATGTTTTCAGCTCTTTGCCCTGAAATCTTGTCTGCATTTTGTACCACCCATGGTCTGATCAGGGGGAGGCTTCCCCAGGGTCCTGGATGATGGGAAAGGTTTGTCAACCCCTTTACAGGGGGGCAGGAGGAATCACTTCGTGTTCAGAGTCCAACAGAGATTGCTTTTCCCATTTGTTGACACTGGGACATTTTTCAGGTGTCACCGTGAAACAGCTCTCAGATGCTGAGACAATACTATTGTCTTCCATACCTGGAACCCTTGCTTACCCTTTCACATGCTACTTCAATTAATCCTGATAGCTACCCTGGGGTCGATGGTCATTATTCCATTTTTTCAGAATTTACTAGAGGCAGACTTGCCCTATGTGCACAACATAAAATAACAGTCACCTAGATGCTTCATTTTGGAAGGGAAAAAAGGCATTTGTTGGTTAAATAAATTTGAAAAAAGATACACAAATTCAATTCCTGTATATTCCCAGTGTACATTAATCATGTAGCAAAGAAATTTATTTAACTTCATTCAACCCAGAACATCCCACATATGGACCTCTCTGTTTCTTTATAATACCTTTGGAGATGCTGGCTTAAATCACAGAACAAGTAAGGTAGCAGAGGGAGGTAGAGAAGTGAATCTGTGGCCTCCTGACCTTCACACTACATACCACACGGTATGTTCATTAAAGTATATGTTTCTTCCCTTATTAGTTCATTAAAGTATATGTTTCTCTAATGTGCATAAATTTATCACAATGTATATACTATATACCACACTATCTTCTTACTAGCTCATTGAGATGCACAACTTTATCTGAATATCTAGATACAGTATCCAAAGAAAATATGAGCCTAAGGAAAATATATACAGGACCATTTGGGGAAGAAGGGAGATTAGGGCAAGCACACAAGACAGAAATTTTCTCCAGGCTAAGTGCCTCTGTAGTGACTTAGGAGAAATAGGGCAGTGTTGTAGAAGCAGTCCAGCAGATCCTAGGCTTGGGTATAACCATTAACAATATCTTTCATATTTACATGACATCTTATTTCAACATAGAAAGCATCCTCTTGCCCCTGTGAGGTGTTGCCCCTCCTTTAGTAGAGGCTGGTGGGACATTTGGGAATGTTAAGAATGAAATGAGTTTGGGCAAGAGCTTTCATGGGCTGGGATCCCTTCCACCAGAGCAGGCAAAGGGGCATTGAGGAATTTGGAGAGACTGGTGAACCAAAACCGGATTAGGGTTTCTGGGCTCAGGGTGGGAGGATTTGAGGTAATTCCTAGCTAAAAGGAAAGAGGCAGTTTGGCAAGTGGTAAAATTAAAAGTCCACATGTAAAAGGGAAAGAATTCATCAAAAGAATGAAAACCAAGTGTCCAGACATCCCAGAAGGAGAAACTTCAAGGGAATCTTAATTAAATCATGATGATTGAGTCATAAATTATTTCCATAGTCACAATGTATTTCCTTCTCTTGTGCATTATTTTCTTAGAATTGCTTTTGTATCCATTTTCCTAAAACACCAAGCATCATGACAAGATTAAAAAGTAGCTTCCCTCCCCACCAAAAGCAGCTGATTCCATTGACTACTATATGGAATGGAACATAATCACCAAACTTCACTCCAAGGGAGACAAAGAGTAGTGATGCCTGTCATTCCAGGTTTCTGTATCCTATGTGTCATCCAAGCTCCCAAACTACACTTCCCCCCAAGAAAATAAAAGATGACTTTCTAAAGCCCTGGCTTTTGAGGTAGAAATAAAATTCTTCCTTTATCAATTATAATCAGATTTCTTATTTCACATCTGCTGAACACTAAGACAACACCCTCCCCATCTTTTCTGAGACACCAGCCTTCTCCTGGCAACTTGCTTCCAGAGCTAACAGCACTAGAAAATTCCTGACCTTCCTCCAGTAGCCTGTGACGCAGGTCAGGATCCACACATCCATCCGAGCATGAAGCACATCTGACTCATGCCTCCACCCTACAAATATTTCAGTGGTCTTCCCATCACCTGCTGGATAAGGTCAGAATTTGTTAGCCTAATATGTAACACCTTCATAATGTGTCATCAGTCTACACATCTAGTCTAGACTGCCAAAGTTCCACTTCTCGGCTTGCAGCCTACATCTCAAACTCACTGAGGTTTTTGCCTTTAATCAAGCAGGTCAGCCACATGCTCTCCCACCTCCAGGGTTTGGCTCAAAGTGTCACCCCAACTTGGAATGCTATTACCGTAAGCTTCCACCCCTGCGTTCTTTGTTGGCCCACCACCTCACAAGCAAGGGTTCAGTTCAAGGGTCATTTCTGGAAGTTTTTCCTTATCCTACATACCCTACAACCCAATCCACATTAGATGAACACCAGAGTTTACACCGCCGTCACACTAATACTGTAATCATCTTCTGACTTGTCTCATCCATCCACATATATCACACAATTGTTTTTTGAGTACAACTAAATATTGAGTAGTCAGCTGTGAGCAAAATGAACGTCCAGCTTATAGTTTAGTGTAGAAAATCAACAAGCAAAAATCCCATATAAAAATAAAAGCATTGACTGTGTTGAGCGCAATTAAGGGAAATGATTCCATTAATTCCTAAAATTATAGGCTGGAGGAGGATTTTGGGGGGAGGTGATTATTGTGCCCAAATTTAAAGTATGAATAAGAGTTAATTAAATGAAGAGAGGAGGAAGCATTCCAAAGAGGACAGAAAGTCCTGTTTTTATTTATCTGTGAGTCCTGACGAATGGAGGTATGAAGTCATTTGTTGGGAGATAGAAAGCATGAATTGAGTGAGGGATTTCATAAATAAATGATAGCTGAGACACTGGAGTTCTGAGAATGGCCTCAGGCTTCTATGTTAGCAGCCCAAGAATTTAATCTGAAATTTGTTGAATCTGCCTCATGAGCCTGGTGTAACACTCCCTCTTCTCACTGCTGTAGGATAAGGAAAACTTGTTTCAGCGGTCAATCCCAAAGGACCACCTACCACCAAAGTAAGGTCAAGAGGAAGTCAGTAAGAAAACAGCCTTTTTTTAAATGGAGACCAAAAGTCTGAGGCCAAATTATCTGAAAAATAAAGACAAAGTTGGGAAAGGGGAATGGAAGGAAGTACAGATGAAAGAAAAGAGTGGGAAACATGCAAAGATGGTTCTGGCCATAGAAAAGGCAACCGTTGAACCCTTTAGTTTGGGCAGAAGCCAGGCATAATTATTTTGAGTATAATCCTCTTCTAGAAGCAATGAGAGGAAACCTGAACCCTTGGGCTCTGTGTAAGTAAAAGTTTGTTTTCCCAGTCCAAAGAGTGTGTTTGCCTCGAAGCCTTAGGGCTATTTGTTGCTGTCAGACCCCTGGGGGCCAAGGCAAGAGTCTCCATGGAGAATGGGGAAATTTAGGGAATGTTTGTTTATATTTTTGATATTATAAAGGGTGTTATTGTTATCCTGATCTCATTAAGTCATTTTCTCTTTCATTTTTCTAATTCACTATGCAGGGAGCCTAGGAATTTATTTTCATTTACTCTTAAACCTCTAAAGTCATGCCAGGAGCAGATCCACAACCATTCCCTTTGTGAAGGAGCATTGCCTTCTAATCTGGAAAAGCATGAAGGAGCTGGTCTCTATTGATTTTTAGTCAAAGCCATTGTCACTGGCATAATCATTAGCATCTGCCCCATGTTGAAGAGAGTTATTTGTCCAAATATCTGTTCTTTCATGCTGTTCTGGACTCAAGCACTAACCTAAAAATTCTTTGGTTTTTCTAAAGGGACCCCATTGCCTTCCAGAAACAAGAGCACTTTCCACTCCTTGGTGTATGCTATAAAGTATCTTTGACTAGAACCCTGCCACCTGAAATTTCAACTTTATAAGGAAGGTTTAAAAGAAAAGAAAAGAAAGAAACAAAAAGGAAAAGTGAGAACCAAGAAATTAAGTCCCATTAGCCCCACAGAGTAACTGTCATGAATGGAACTTTACACACGTTGCTTAAAAGAACACATTTCCAGGTCCTCATTGAAGTAAAATGACAGTAAGAAAAGAGTGCTAACTCTAAAACTAGACAGATCTCAGTCCAGCCCCATCCCTTCCACTGATAAACCATGTGACCTGGAACAAATTTTGTGAATAGGCCTCTCATTGGTTCTTATGTCCTCCATCCATCAATGGGAAATAGGAAACTTAGCTTAAGATTCTAGATGTGATTAGGAGTTAGAAAATAAGATATCAAAGTTAATGGTAAGTTATTTAGTCTTATTTCCAACACAAATATAGCACATTTCCTTCTCTGGGTTTCTCAAGTCCACCACTGAGCAGGCCTGGAATTCAAAGCAGGAAGAGGTTCCCCGAAGTGATGATGAGAAAGGACCTGTGGTCAGCTGATAATCAAGAAGAGCTGACTCACCGAAACTCAAAAGGCATCATCGGCAGTGTTTCACCCCAGAGTCAGAGACATTGGTCCTACCCTTCTCAGTAGGCCCTGACGACAACTTAAAAACTCAGCAAAATGGGAGTGGTTCAATATAATACTCCCCACCCCTCAAAAAATCCAGTTTACATTCTTTGTAGAATATCATAGTTAAGGAAGAAGGTAATAAGGAAGATTTGGGAACCATTTTTATCTAGGTCTTTTTTAGTTTCCTTCATTCTACATTCACCCAGTTGAGCATCTGTCACATTGTAGGCACTCTTCCATACTTGAAATGTATCAGGAAACAAGACAAAATCTCTGCCCTTGGGAAGCTTAAATTCTTGCAGAGAGAAACAGGCAATAACCAATGAATACAGCAAAGAAGTAAATAAATAACATTATGGTCAAAGGGGCTAAATGTGTGAAAGAAAGATAGGGCAGGGGTGACGAAAGTCAGGAAGAGAGAGACAGATTACATTTAAAACAGAGTAATTGGAGAGGACTCAAAAACAGTTCTGTACTTTTTGATATCTGAAAAGCCTGACAGGAGGCCAAGAAGTCACAGCTCTTTTTCTGTTATTGATTCCTAAACTGAAGTCTAAGCTTCTATCTCACTACCCAGGTAGACCTAAATTTTTAAGAATGGGCTCCAATATGTTCCCACAGTGCCTAATATATTAACGGACAGTTACATGCTCAAGCTACTTTGATGTGTGAATGAATGAGTGATCAATAAGTGAGGAAACTCTCCGCTGAGAAACCGTGGCTTATTTTGCTCCAATCGAGCATCTATTATTTGCCAAGTGATTCAACCACCTTGTCCCCTACACCAAACATACTTCTTCCTCCCTCCCTCTCTCCCAGGTCAATTTCCCATTTGCTGTTCCCAAGAGAGTATATCTCTTGGGACCAGTGTGGCACCTTCACCATGGAAGTCTAGACAGCATCCCAAAAAGCAACTTCATGTCTGGATTTCCTTATAGTTCTTTTTTGTTATGGCAAAGACCAGAAGTCCAGTGTATTGTGAGCAGGGGGACAGGGACCCTGACAGTAGACAGGGTGAAAACAAAGATTGAACCTCCCAAGACATATTCTTCAGGAGGAAACTGCAAGAAGAACAGGCACACATAGTTTTAACAGCAAATTAGAGGACAAGGAACATGAGACCTGGGTTATTAGAGAACCCCTGACTTTGTGTGAATCTCTGTGGTTTTAATATTAATTCATTCCACTGCAAGCTATAGTAATAACTTGAGTAGGTTCAGGCAGCTGCATAAAAGCTGGCCCTTACCCAGGAAACAACTAAAATAGTACTTTCTCAAGTGTAGAATGTGTTTTATCGTATACATTTACATAGAGTGGTGCTTCTCATATTTAGGCTTACCATTTTCCATGCCATACCACTCATCTGCAAAATCCGAAAACTTAAGAGTCAGTATCATAAATAAGCACTGGGAGAAAGGCCATACTTAAGGAAATGTGTCCAAACAAAAACCAAAACCCCAGGAACTTAATTTTATGGAAGAGTTCGCTGACCCACAAGTTTGGGCCTAAATTGGTACCCAGACATCCAAACTGTGTGTACCTCTTGTTGCCTTTGCAGGAAGCTCTTTCTGGGCCAAGCAGGCATCTGTTTCCTCTTTGTAGCCAACTCAGGGCCCCAGATAAGACCTTGGGCAGAGCAACAACAGGGTAGAAATGTGCTGAGGTGGCTCTAGTTACAAAGGGATGTGGTTAGGAGGGTGGCCTGGTGCAAATTCACCTGCTTTCAAGAGATGAACACCACCAACAGCCCTTTGGGTTTCATTCTGAATGTGTGATGGCATAGGGACTATGCGTCTCATAACGATCCTGCTTCTTTTTAGAAAGAAGGAGAAAGAGACAATTGTGGTGGGCTTAGATTTGACACTAACCGACAGCAACCCTCTTCCCTGACAGAGAGGTTTGCTTGGTGCTCCCCTGAGGTAATCTTTGCTCAAAATGTCTGAGACTGTGTCAAACCATGCTCATTAGCAGTGAGAAAAATTTTGCCCATGAGCAGGACACAAGCCACAGGTAGTTTTGATGGGTCTGCCCAGACTTTGAGAAAAAAAAATTGAGATTGTTTCCAGTATTTGGAAACTGGGAGGCTTCATGTAAAAATTGTGATATCCAACTTCTCTTGACAAGTCAGAAGATTTGGAAGGTGACAGGAAAGGGGGTAGATGTGGGAGTGGTCACACACTCTCTGAATCTGGCTCCCTGGGGTTCCTCACATCCTGCCCGCTTCCCCTGCAGGATCTTTGCTCTGTTCTGAAGGCTCCTTTATTAAGAAGGTCTGAAGGCTGAAATCATTCCTTTTTGTTCTTTTATAACAAAATAAACTACTTCCACATTATTTGTTTTATTTCTGAAGACTTCCACTTTTGGGGTGATTTTTGCTGTTATTGTGTTCTGAGGTTTGTTTGGGTTGTTCTGTTATTATTTGTTTAATGAAGCGCAGGCTGAAGTCACTGTGACGTACCCGAGGCCCGGCCCCCAGCTCTGGAATTTTCCTTCCTTCTGAGCCAGCCACGCCCTCTGCTTCCTGTGGGCCCTGGCCGAGGGCTGCCTCCCAGGGCCGTCTCCTGCTCCTCTGCACTCAGGCTCCTGCCTGGCGTCTCTGGGAACCCGGAATACCCCAATTCCCATGCTCCTCCCTGCACACTGTCAGATCCCCAGTCTCCTTGGAGAGCATTTCGTATCTTTATTGTCCAGCACTTCATAATTTAAATAGATCACGTTTCAGGGGAGATGCGATTGATATCTTCTGAAAACAAAACCTTCCGGGGAAGTCCTTAAAACGAACACTTCTATAAGGCGGTACCTGACCTACTTCCCATAATTTTTAATTTTTCCTTTAAGCACAAGGTACTGCTATCAACACTGATAATCCCTGAAGACTGGGGAATCCTTTAGATTTCAGTATGCTACAAAAGCAGGGTTCTTTGTCTTGTATACTGATACATCCCAAGTGTATTTAGTAGTTAATCAGGAAAAAGCTTACACAGGAAGAACAAGCCTCATTATCTAAGAACCATTATTATAGACTAGAAAGCATAAGAGTCACCCACCAATATGACTCGTTAAGTATGAACATTGAAATGGTCTCATCTATACCAAGGTCCTTGCTGAGAAATAGTGTTCCCTTCAACCTGCAGTCACCCTGTGAATTTAGGTTAAGATTTATCCCACTCTTTATGTTACTGGATGTCAGATAACCAAGATGCCCCAAAGAAGAAAAAAACCCACAAACATAAGAATACAGAGTTTGAGGGTGTTAATTTTGAAACTAAACATTATCTTTTTAATACACCTGCAGTCCAAAAATTACCTGAATTTTCAAGATAACGGTTTTTGTTGATGTTTAGAGCAAGTATATATGTAATAAAATATATCATTTGCTTATTACCGCTAATTCCAAGACATTCCTACAAAGCTTTCTAGCAATGAAAACCTCTTTTTTCTTCTAGTAAACCAAATGTTTAAGCAAAAAGACTGTGTTTACTGTTTTTATATTTATAGAACCTAGTACATACTAGATATTCAATAAATATTTGTCAAGGGAATGAATTCAATGATATGTTTCCATCAGGCTATTAGCACCATATTTTCAAAGCTAAGTTTGGCCAAATGGCCAGTAACCTTGGCATATAAACACCATGAAGCTACAGTCCAGCCCCAGAAGATGTTATTGCCCTATATTTTGAAAAAAGAACTAAATGGTTCAACCTAGTTTATTCTGCAGAAAAAAATAGGGTTGGGAGAAGTCTTTACTTACTTCATCAATCTCAGAGAGGGAGGATGTTGTGAGTGAAATACAGTAGACTAGAAAGTTCCATAGATTTTTCTGAGAACACCTAACAGGGGTGGAATTGAATAGAAATCACAACCTTGTGTAGTCTTAAGATGGATGTTGCTCTCTGGGGCAGGGCCCAGGAATCTGTATTTTAAACAATTCCTAGAGCTTTTTTTTTTTTTCCTTAAGATACTCAAAACCCTCCAGCCTTCCCCGTATCCATGTCATTTGCAATGTGGTATGGCAGCTCCTCCTGTGAAGATGTGAAGTCTTGTCCTCACATTGAATCTGGGCTGACCTTGGACTTGCTCTGACAAATAGAGTGGTGCAGAAGTAACACGGGGCCACTTCCAAGCCTAAGACTTTCATGGTTTTGCTTATTTCCCTTTGTTCTCTTACTCCCTGCTCCCAGGTAAGCAAGGCCTATGTAGTCTGCTGAATTATTAGAGACACGTGGCCTCTGTTACCCATCACCCAACTGACAGCCAGTCAGCCATCAAGCATCTGGGACCATGCAAATCTGCCTGAGAGCTGACGGCAGACACACGGTGAGCCTGGCCAAGATCAGCCAACCCAAACTGACTGCAGACACACAGTCAGCGCACAGACTGGAAGGCAATCATAGATGGCCATTTTCAGCCATGGAGTCCTGGGGTAGATCACCAATGCACTCTTTAAATGATCCCTCTAATCAGGCAAGCTTAGAAAATGTTTGTCTAAAAGATACATGGAACTTTCTTGGAATAAAGAAATGTCTGCATTCCAGTTTCTATAAGCCTCTTAATATTTGGTTCTTCTGTCCCATTATTTAAATTAAAATGTAATTAGAAAAAACGTATACTGACTTTTAATAGCTTTAAAAAAGGCCACCGACAGCTGTAAAAAAAATAAAAACCAAGAATTATGACTTCTTGGGCGCCTGGGTGGCTCAGTGGGTTAAAGCCTCTGCCTTCGGCTCAGGTCATGATCTCAGGGTCCTGGGTTCGAGGCCCACATCAGGCTCTCTGCTCAGCAGGCAGCCTGCTTCCTCCGCTCTCTCTGCCTGCCTCTCTGCCTACTTGTGATCTCTCTCTGTCAAATAAATAAAATCCTAAAAAAAAAAAAATTATAACTGTGGGTTTGGGGTTAGATTATAGAAATGACCACTAGTACTCAGGTACATGATCATCACAAAACAACATGTATTTCAGTTCCCCATCCCCAGAAGTGATATATAAAGCAAATAATGGTTCTTAATTGTGTTAACCCTACAGTAACAGGTTATGTATAGTGATGATTTTCAGGTGCATAACTTGGGGGCATGGAAATGGATACTGGATTCTTTGTGTTTTAGCAATGAACACATTCCACACCCCTAATCCCTTACCTAATGACAGTGTTATATTTTAATATTAATGATTAATACCTATTGCTGGTATATGCAGATTAATGGCTTGATGACTGGACAGGAAATGCTGCGCATGTTCACAGGCAAGTTGCCTTAGCTAGTTATTAATCACCAAAAAATGAACTGAAGGGGCGCCTGGGTGGCTCAGTTGGTTAAGCGACTGCCTTCGGCTCGGGTCATGATCCTGGAGACCCGGGATCGAGTCCCACATCGGGCTCCCTGCTCCACAGGAGGCCTGCTTTTCCCTCTCTCACTCCCCCTGCTTGTGTTCCCTCTCTGGCTGTGTTTCTCTCTGTCAAATAAATAAAATCTTTAAAAAAAAAAAGTGAGCTGCACAAAATCACAGCAGCGAGTGAGAGAGAATAAAAGCTGGTTGTATTGATCATTTTGACTTTGCCTTTAGGTCAGCTGGAATGTATACGGCAAGATATTATAGGAAAGTTATGCCTAGGAAAAATACCAGGAGAGAAGATGCTTGAGTGATTTCACATTTCCTCCTCCTTCTTGAGAGGCTGATGAATTACAACATGATCCTAATGATCTGACAACAACAAGGAAAACAAACTATTTTTTCAATTAGCACATTGATTAAAGATTTCACAAGTGCTTTTATTCTCCTTTTACTAGCTAATTGATTTTCTTACTGAAATAAAAAAAAAAAAGGCAGCCTAGCATGGTCTTATCTATTAGGATATTTCACTAAGACCTGTGACATTTTGAAATAATAAAAAAATAGCACCATAAAGGTCATCCAAAAAGTAACACCTTTTTGAAAAATACACTTGATGATTTAAAAATTCTATGATGTTTTGCTTAGCATAAAATGGGTTTAGAAGAGAAAGAGTCTATAGTTTGTGAGAAATCTCCTTTATCAGCCAGGTTATATAAGATGAAATAACCAACTCTTACTTGGAAGAAAATTGAGGCAATAAAATAAACGCTAGCTATGTGTAGTTTCTGGGTTTCATAAAGCCCTTTGCATGCATGTGATAATTTCCTTTGATCCCACCTAAATAGATAGGCTCTGCTTTTTAAAACCCATTGTACAGATGAAGAAATTGAAGTTCACTGATACCAACTTGGTGAATATACAGGTTGCACATCCTAGAATCAATGATCAGGTACACTTTAAACAAATAATTAACTTTGGTTCAAAGTGATGTATTAAACATACATCTATCTCCTTTCCTGACTGAATCTCCACTAATCTGTTGCAAGGGGAATAATAATAATAATAATAATAATAATAATAATAATTTTTAAAAATATAAACTTACAACAAAGAAGAGAAAGGGGGCTCTCAGTAGATTTAAGATGTCAATATATTTCTAAAAAATGGAAAGCAGATGTAGGCATTGTGGGCAATCCAAGTGGAAGAATTTGTGGTCAAGAGTAGGCAGAGATGAGTGAGTACCTGAGAAGGAAGACAGTCTTCTCTGATTTCAAGAAACACAGGACAGCTTGAACTTGGGAATTTTACGTATAACAGAGGGTCAATTGGACAATTGACATCTATAGACTAATAAGTCAAGCCAACCTGCAGCCCAGGAACAAATGCCCCAGTAGACAGACATTTACCCTTCCAAGGAGGAAAGTTCTTTTCTTAAAAATCCTAAAGGAGAACGTAGGTAGTAACCTCTTTGACATTGGCCACAACAACTTCTTTAAAGTCATGTCTCCAAAGGCAAGGGAAACAAAAGCAAAAATAAACTTTTAGGACTTCATTAAGATAAAAAGCTTCTGCACAGAAAAGAAACAGTCAACAAAACAAAGCGGGAACCCATGGAATGAAAGAAGATATTTGCAAATGACACTACAGACAAAGGGCTAGTATCCAAGATCTATCAAGAACTTCTCAAATGTGACACCCAAAAAACAAATAATGAAGTCAAAAAATGGGCAGATGATATGAACAGACACTTCTCAAAAGAAGACATACAAATGGCTAGTGGGCACATGAAAAAAAATTGCTCATCATCATTAGCCATCAGGGAAATTCAAATAAAACCACACTGAGATAACATAAGGTGGTAACCTTACACCAGTTAGAAGGGCCAAAATTGACAAGGCAAGAAACAACAAATGTTGGAGAGACTACGGAGAAAGGGAAATCCTCTCACACTGTTGGTGAGAATGCAACAAGTTGGTGCAGCCACTTTGGAAAACAGTATGGTAGTTCCTCAAAAAATTAAAAATAGAGCTACCCTATGACCCAGAAATTGCACTACTGTGTATTTACCCCAAAGATAAAGATATAGTGAAAAGAAGAGGCACATGCACACCAGTGTTCATAGAAGCAATGTCTACAATAGCCAAACTGTGGAAAGAGTAGAGATGCCCTTCAACAAATGGATAAAGAAGATGTGGTCCATATATGCAATGGAATATTACTCAGCCATTATAAAGGATGAATACCAAGCTTTTGCATCAACATGGATAGGAATGGAGGAGATCATGCTAAGTGAAATAAGTCAAACAGAGAAAGTCAATTATCACATGGTTTCACTTATTTATTGAACATAAGGAATAACATGGAAGATTTTCACAGAAGGAAGAGAAAAATGGAAAGGGGGTATTGGGGAGGAGCCATGAGAGACTATGGACTCTGAGAAACAAACTGAGGGTTTTAGAAGGGAAGGGTATAGGGGGATGGGTTGATCTGGTGATGGGTGTTAAGGAGGACATGTATTGCATGGAGCACTGGGTGTTATATGCAAACAATGAATCTTGGAACACTACATCAAAAACTAATGATGTACTGTATGGTGACTAATATAACATAATGAAAAATATATAGGATGAAAAATTCTAGAGAACTAAGGCCCTTGTGGAAGATGTTACCTTAAAGAGATAATCTGTACATTCTAAGATTAGGTTTTAAAAGCAACACCAAAGAGCAGTAGCTCTTTCACCTGAATTAGACAATGAACAAGCTTCACCCCTCTCCATAGAGCTGCTTTCCTTAGAAACCTTTCTGGCATATTTGACTTTTTAACTACATATATACTTTTTTTTCATTTTTAAAAGCTATTTTCATATATTTGAAAATTAAAAACTAAAGTCACTTTCTTAGTAAATTCTCCATTATCTTAGACCTTATTTTCCATTCATGTTTATAATTTCACATTAATAATGAATTATAGCATTTATCATATCTTCAGGCTTAAAAAAAACCCTACATACATTAAAGCAACTTTTTAAGGGTGTGAATTGATTACCAGATTGATCTTCACACCATTAAATATTATTATGAAGAAAAAGTGGGGAAAAAAGATAAAATGGGAATGATTAAGTAAATCACTTACATGAAAGGAAATGCTATGAAGTTAGTCACATCTTTAGAATGTGACTTCTTTTCATGAAGATATGTTTATCATGTTATTGAATGAAAACATAAGTTACAAAATACAGTATAAAGTGTTATGATAGTTTTTATTTAAAAGTTATACTTAAATGTGTATATACACATTGAGAAAAGTCTAATAAAGTATTCAACAAAATAGTAACAGTGCTTAGTCCTGGATGTGAGTTATATATAGTTTGTATTTTCTTTCTTTATAAAATATGCTTTCTATCTCTCATTCCATTTTGAAAGTCATCCTTGCTGGGTATATTATCCTTGCTTGCATATTTTTTTCATATAATATCCTGACTATGTCTTACCAGCCCTTTCAGGCTTTCCGGGTTACTGTGGATGGGTTATTTTGATGGTCCTCCCTCTATATGTAAGGGCTTGCTTCCCCCTTGCTGCTCTTAAGACATATTCTTTGATTTTATGATTCATGAATTTCACAATTTTCTGCCTGGAGGTTTTTCTGAATTCATTGATCTTGAGGGGTGTTCTCTCTGCCTCTAGGACACAAACACTTATTCCATTCCCCAGAGCTTCCAGGGCCACCAAGATCTAAAAGATTATAAACCACCAAGCCAGCACTACAAGAAATACTAAGAGGAGCTCTATAAAAGAGAAACGAACCCAAGAGTGACACAGAACAGAAAATTACAGAGACAATCTATAGAAACATGAACTTCACAGGCAACATGATGTCAAGAAAAATGTATCTATCAATAATCACTCTCAATATGAATGGCCTAAATGCTCCAATAAAAAGGCTGAGGTTGCAGACTGGAAAAAACAACAGGACCCGTCCATATGCTGTTTATAAGAGACACATTTTGAGTCTAAATACACTTCCAGATTGAAAGTGAGAGGATGGAGGACCATCTCTCATGCCAATGGGCCACAAAAGAAAGCCAAAGTAACAATTCTCATATCAAATAAATTGGATTTTAATCTAAAGACTGTAGTCAGAGACACAGAAGGACACTACATCATTCCCAAAGGGTCTATAAACCAAGAAGATCTAACAATTATAAATATTTATGCCCCCAACATGGGAGCAGCCAACTACATAAGCCAACTGTTAAACAAAATAAAGAATCATATTGATACAAATACATTAATTGTAGGAGATCTTAACGCACCACTCTCAGCAATGGACAGATCATCTAAACAGAAAATCAACAAAGAAACAAGAGCTTTGAATGACACATTGGACCAGATGGATCTCGTAAATATGTTCAGAACATTCCACCCTAAAACAGCAGAATACTCATTCTTCTCAAGTGCACATGAAACATTCTCCAGAATAGACTACATACTAGGTCACAAATCAGGGCTCAACCGATGCTAGAAGATTGAGATTATTCCCTGCATATTCTCTGACCACAATGCCTTGAAACTGTAACTCATCCACAACAAAAAGTTCAGAAGAGAACCAAACACTTGGAAGCTAAAGACTATCTTGCTCACGAATCTGTGGCTCAATCAGGAAATCCAAAAACTGAAACACTTCATGGAAACCAATGAGAATGAAGATACATCAATCCAAAACCTATGGGATATAGCAAAGGCAGTCCTAAGAGGGAAGTACATAGCCATCCAAGCCTCACTCAAAAAAATTGAAAAATCCCGAATACACCAACTCTCGTTACACCTTAAAGAACTGGAAAATCAACAACAAATCAAACCAACCCACCACAAAAGATGGGAAATAATAAGGATTAGAGCAGAGATCAATGAATCAGAAACTAGAGATACAGTAGAACACATCAACAAAACTAGAAGTTGGTTCTTTGAAAGAATTAATAAGATCAATAAACCATTGGCCAAAGTCATCCAAAAGATAAGGGAGAGGAACCAAATTAATAAAATTATAAAAGAAAAGGGAGAGATCATGAATAACATTAAGGAAATAGAAACAATCATCAGAAATTACTATCAACAATTATATGCCAATAAGTTTAACAACCTAGAAGATATGGATCCATTCCTGGAAACCTATAAACTTCCAAGACTGAAACAAGAAGACATTGACAATCTGAATGGACCTATATCTAGTAACAAGATTGAAGCAGTGATCAAAAACCTCCCAAAAAACAAGAGCCCAGGACCAGACAGATTCCCTGAGGAATTCTACCAAACATTCAAAGAAGAAATAACACCTATTCTCCTGAAGCTCTTCAAAAAATCGAAACAGAAGGAAAACTTCCAGACTCTTTCTATGAAGCCAGCATTACTCTAATCCCCAAACCAGACAAAGACCCCATCAAAAAGGAGAACTTCAGACCAAAATCTCTGATGAATATGGATGCTAAGATTCTCAACAAGATCCTTGCTAACAGGACCCAACAATACATTAAAAAGATTATCCACCATGACCAGGTGGGATTTATCCCAGGGATGCAAAGGTGGTTCAACACTCGCAAATCAATCAACGTATAGAGCAAATCAATAAGAGAGAAGAACCACGTGGTACTCTCAATTGATGCATAAAAGGCATTTGACAAAATACAACACCCGTGCCTGATTAAACTCTTCAAAGTATAGGGATAGAGGGAACATTCCTCAACCTCCTAAAATCTATCAACGAAAAACCCACAGTGAATATCATTCTCAATGGGGAAAAACTGACAGTCTTCCCTCTGAGATCAGGAAGAAGACAAGGATGCCCACTCTCACCACTATGGTTCAACACGGTTTTAGAAGTCCTAGCAACAGCAATAAGACAACAGAAAGAAATAAAAGGTATTCAGCTTGGCAAAGAAAAAGTCAAACTCTCTTTGCAGATGACATGATACTCTATGTGGAAAGCCCAAAAGACTCTACTCCCAAACTACTAGAACTCATACAACAATTTGGTAATGTGGCAGGATACAAAATCAATGCACAGAAATCAGTTGCATTCTTATACACTAACAACAACAAAAAATATATAGAAAGGGAAATCAGAGAATCGATTCCATTTACTATAGCGCCAAAAACCATAAGACACCTAGGAATAAACCTAACCAAAGAAGTTAAGGATCTCTACTCGAGGAACTACAGAACACTCATGAAAGAAATTGAAGAAGACACAAAAAGATGGAAGACCATTTCATGCTCATAGATCAGAAGAATAAACATTGTTCAAATGTCTATACTGCCCAGATCAATGTATACTTTCAATGCCATTACAATCAAAATTCCACCAACATTTTTTGAAGAATTGGAAGAAACAATTCTAAAATTTATATGGAACCAAAAAAGACCCCAAATCACTAAGGAATTGTTGAAGAAGAAAAACAAAGCCAGAGGCATCACGTTACCTGACTTCAGGCTTTATACAAAGCTGTGATTACCAAGACAGCATGGTACTGGAACAAAAACAGACAAATAGACCAATGGAACAGAGTAGAGAGTCCAAATATGGACCCACAAATCTATGGTCAAATCATCTTCGACAAAGCCGGAAGAAATATCCAGTGGAAAAAAAGATAGTCTCTTCAATAAATGGTGCTGGGAAAATTGGACAGCTACATTTAGAAGAATGAAACTAGACCATTCTCTTACACTACACGCAAAGGCAAACTCGAAATGGATGACAGACCTCAACGTGAGACAGGAATCCATCAAAATCCTGGAAGAGAATATAGACAGTAACCTCTTTGACATTGGCCACAGCAACTTCTTTCAAGACATGTCTCCAAAGGCAAAGGAGACAAAAGCAAAAATGAACTTTTGGGACTTCATCAAAATAAAAGTTTCTGCATAGCAAAGGAAACAGTCAACAAAACAAAGAGGCAACCCATGGAATGGGAGAGGATATTTGCAAATGACACTACAGACAAAGGGCTGGTATCCAAGATCTATAAAGAACTACTCAAACTCAACATCCAAAAAGAAGATGAACACATCAAAAAATGGGCAGGAGACCTGAGGAGGCACTTCTCCATAGAAGATATACAAATGGCTAACAAACACATGAATAAATATTCATTATCACTAGCTATCAGGGAACTTCAAATCAAAACCACATTGAGATATCACCTTACACCAGTCAAAATGGCCAAAATTAACAAGACAGGAAACAACAAGTGTTGGAGAGGCTGTGGAGAAAGGGGAACCCTCTTACACTGTTGGTGGGAATGCAAGTTGGTGCAGCCACTTTGGAAAACAGTGTGGAGATTCCTTAAAAATTAAAAATAAAGATACCCTATGACCCTGCAATTGCACTAGTGGGTATTTACGCCAAAGATACAGATGTAGTGAAAAGAAGGGCCATATGTACCCCAATGTTCATTGCAGCAATGGCCACAATTGTCAAACTGTGGAAAGAGTCAAGGTACCCTTCAACAGATGAATGGATAAAGAAGGTGTGGTACATATATACAATGGAATATTATGCCTCCATCAGAAAGGATGAATATCCAACTTTTGTAGCAACATGGACCAGATTGGAAGAGATTATCCTGAGTGAAGTAAGCCAAGTAGAGAAAGTCAAGTATCACATGGTTTCACTTACTTGTGGTGCATAAGGGGTAATATAGAGGACAGTAGGAGAAGGAAAGGAAATGGGAAGTAGGGTAATTTGGGGAGGGAAATGAAACATGAGAGACTCTGGACTCAGAAACAATCTGAGTGTCTTGGAGGGGAGGGGGAATGGGAGAACCTGGTGGTGGGTACTGAGGGCACATATTGCATGGAGCACTGGGTGTGGGGCATAAACAATGATTCTTGGAATACTGAAAAAATAAAATAAACTATTAAAAAATGAAAAAATATGCTTTCTAAATATTCTGTGTAAACATATTTTATTTAAGTAATTTTATAGCTTTTTCTTATTTTTCTACTTAATATCATGATATAAATTAAAGTGTTTATATACAGTCTGCTGTTACTAAAAATGTTTTGTCTGATGCACTTAAACTCTTGTTTTGGAGACTTTGTACATAATATTAAATTACTATAGCATAATTTATGTGAACATTTCCCTATTGGATATTTTGGGGAATCATAAATGATGCTAAAAGAAAAATTTTTCTTCAAAAATATTTATCTAATTTCTGAGTTTTCTAAGAATATTTTCCCAGAAGTACGAATGTGAATTTTATTAAGGCTCATGGGATATGTCACTGTATTTTAAACTTATAAATCTTTTTCCAAATCTACTTTTTTCTTAATCTTATGTCTTGGATTTAACTTTCATATATTTGTCATAGCTGTAAGGTAAGATTTTAAATTTAATTTTACCTCTAGGTATTTTGTTAGTATTCCCAACAATGTTGTTGAAAATCATTCCTTTGCACATACTCAGTTGATTACAGAACTACTTGCTTTTTCTGGTGATTTTTTTTTTTACATCACTTTTTGGTGCAAAGGTTGACATGGTTTTCATTGTCAAAGTCTTAAAGTGAGTTTTAGTATCTTACACAATAAGCCATTTTAAATTCTTTTTCAAAACATTCTAAGCAATTCTTACTATATGAATTTTCTCTTGCTTTGCAATAGATTAAATCACCACAAACTTAGTGGTTGAAAACAACAGCAATTTATCAGTTCGCCATTTTTGTAGGTAAAAGGGTTTTAAGTTGTCAGTAGGGCTATGATTCTCATCTGAGGTCCAGCATTCTCTTCTAAGTTCACTGGCTCCTACTAGATTCAGTTATGTATGGTCATGTGACACCATTTCCAGTAGTGAAGACAGCCAGTGATCTGACAGTAAAAATAATCAAAACATCACCTTTGATACTCCTAATCAATGACTTATAGGAAGCAAGGATCTGGATGACTTTATGTGGATGACATTATGCTGATTGAACCTAGAGAACTAAGAGTAGCAACTACTCTATACTTACTCATAAGATATTTGTGTGTCAAAGGGTGGGACACAAATCCAACCAAAAATTGGGAGATTTCAACCAAAAATTGGGACATTTCCAGGGGTCCAGTGGTGAGGAACATGTCCAAATATCCCTTCCAAGGTAAAGAATAAATTGTTGCTTCTGGCCCTTCCTAAAACCGAAACAGAAGCACACCACTTAGTGGGCCTGTCTGGACTTTAGAGAAAACATATTCCTCGCTTGAAAATGTTACTCAGGCCCATTTACTGAGTGCCCTGAAAAGCTGCTAGTTTGGGGTGAAGCCCAGAACAAGAGAAGCCTCTTCAACAGGTACAGGCTGCACTGTTACTTGGGCCATAAGATCCAGCAGGTCCAATGGCTCTTAAAATATCAATGGCAAAGAGGGATGATGTTGTAGTCTTAGGTAGGCCCCTATACGTAAATCACAGGTGAGGCCCTTTGGATTTTGGGACAAAGCTCTGCCATCCTCTGCAGATAAATACTCCCTTTTTGAGAAAGAGGTTGTGCCCTGCTGTGGGGCCATCACAGAGACTAAACACATAACCATGGGCCACCAAGTTACCATGTGACCTGGCCTACCCATCAGGAACTGGATGTTGTAGGACTCACTAAGTCATAAAGTTGGGTGTGACCAGCAATACTCCATCATGACCAGGCCTGTGTAAACCCTGCAGGCACAAATAAGTTACATGGAGAAGTGGCCAAAATTCCCATGATCCTCTCCTGCTACACTGACTTTTTTGTCCCATTCTGCACTTCATGGAAAGTTCCTTATGATAAGCTGACAGAAGGAGAGAAGGCTCAGATGTTTGACAGATTATTCTGCACAATGTGTGGATACCACCTAGAAGTTAGACAGCTGCATCAGCCTGGAACATCCATGAAGGGCAGCAGTGAAGGGAAATCCTTCCAGAACTTTGAGCAATGTACCTGGTTGTTCACTTTTCTTGGAGGGAGAAATGACCAGATATGTGATTATATTTCAATTTATGGGCTGCGGGCATTGGTTTGGCTGGATGGTCAGAGACTTAGAAGGAATATGATTGGAAAATTGGTGACAAGGAATTTGAGGAAGAAGTTTGTGGCAAAAAGCAAGTAGCTGGGTGCCTGGGTGGCTCAGTGGGTTAAAGCCTCTGCTTTTGGCTCAGGTCATGATCTCAGGGTCCTGGTATCGAGGCCAGGTCAGGCTCCCTGCTAAGCAGAGAGCCTCATCCTCTCTCTCTGCCTGCCTCTCTGCCTACTTGGGATCTCTCTCTCTGTCAAATAAATAAATAAAATATTAAAAAAAAAAAAGCAAGTAGCTATCCGTGTCCTATGTGTCTGCTCACCAAAAGGTGAATTCAGCAGAGGAGTATTATAATCATCAAGTGACCCATTCTATGGATATGAATCAGCCTCTTCTTTCCCCAGCAACTTCTGTATCAACTAATGAGCTTGTGAGAAAAGTGGGGATGGTGGCAAGGATGGAGGTTATGCGTGGGCTTAGGAAAATGGCCTTCAACTCACTAAGGTCAAGCTGTATATGGTCACCACTGACTGCCCAACTGCTAGCAGTAGAGAATAGCACTGTGTCCCCAATATGGTGCCACTCCTCAGGATGATCAGCCAGTTGACTTGTAATAGATTAATTACATTGGACCACTTCCATCATGGAGGGGACATTGTTTTCTTTTTAATGGAGTAGATTTTTACTCTGGATACAGATTTGTCTTCCCTTCTGTCAGAACTACCATCTGTGGGCTTACAGAATGCCTTTTCCACTGTCATGGTATTCCACACAGCATTTCTTCTGCTCAAAGAACCCACTTTACAGCAAATGAAGTGTGGTGATGGGACCATGCTGATGGAATTCAGTAGTCTAACCATGTTCCCCCCATCATGCTGAAGCAGCTGACTTGGTGGAACAGTAGTATGGCCCTTTGAGTATGCAGCACTAGCTAAGGCAGTCTCTTGAGGGCTGTATATGTTTGAAACAGAGTCCAATATACAGTGTTACACCCTCAGGGGTGGAAATGGGAAAGGCACCACTCACTATTACCCCTAGTTTCCCATTAGCAAAATATTTGCTTCCTGTTCCGGAGACTATATGCTATGTTAGCCTAGAGGTCTTAGTTCCAGAGGGAAGAATGCTTCCACCAGAAGTTAGAATAATGATTCCATTGATCTGGAAGTTAAAACTGCCACCCAGCCACTTTGGCCTCATCATGCGTCTGAATCATCAGGAAAAGAAGGGAGTTACTGTTGTCTGGGGAGACTGACTCTGCCTGCCAGTGGGAGACTGGACCATAATTCCACAGGGAGGAAAAAAGAATACATTTGGAATACAGGAGATCCCTTATAGTGTCTCTTAGTGTTGCCATGCTCTGTCATTAAGATCAATGGAAAACTATAGCAACCCAATCTAGACAGGACTATTACTGGCCCAGACCCTTCAGGAATGATGGTTTAGATCATCCCACCAGGTAAAGAGTCACAACTAAAGAGCCATATGCTGAAGGCAAAGGAAATGCAAAATGGGTAGTGGAAGAAAGGAAGCTATAAATATCATCCTTGATGACATGACCAGTTACAGAGATGAGGATTGTAATTGTCATGACTATTTTTTCCTTATTTTGTTATGAATATGTGTGTATCTTAATATATAAACACATATGCATGTATATATAAATGCATGTGCAAATATAGCAGTTATTTCTATCTGTGTATATGTATATCTCCATACACATATACCTATATGTGTATAATAGCAAATATTTCTATTTTCTTTAATCTGTTATTCCCATATCATATAACATATTTATATTTATTATTTATATCATAATATTTAAATGTTAATTTTTCATAGTAGTATTTAAATTATATGATATCAAGGAGAAGAGCAAGGACTATACTTCTCCTACTGGTTACTGTGTTTTTAATTGTATATAGGAGAGTTGGATCATGTTAGGTAGAATTGTGACTTTGTTATTGTTTTTATTTGGAGATTAAGTATGGTTCAAGGAGATGCATATGGCTGCCAAGTGGACAAGAACTGGACTGTGATGGTTGATTTTTATGTGTCAATTTGACTGGGTCACAGAGTACCCAGGCATTCGGTCAAATGGTATTCTAGATGTGTATGTAAGGGAATCTGTGAATTAGGAGGCTGAGTAAAGCAGATGGCACTCCTTATTTGGGTTGGCCTCATCAATTCGGGTGAAGGCCTAAAGAGAACAAAAAATCTAAAGAGCAATTGTTCTTACCTGACTGCCTCTGAGCTAGACATTTTGTTCATGCCTTGGAAATCAATGAAAATACCAGCTCTTGCTGGGTCTCCAACCTGCCAGTTTCCATATTACAACTATGCCATTGGCTCTCCTGAGTCCCCAGCTTGCTGACTGCAGCTCTTGGGACATGTCAGCCTCCACAATCACATGAGTCAATTTCTTATAATGAATCATATATACAGTTTTCTTTTTGTTTCTCCGAGGAACCCTCATTAATGCATGCACTTACCATCATAATCTTCCAAATAAACTTCAGAAGAGTTTGGTCAAGTTCCAAAATAAAATCCTGTGGAACCATTTCTTTACTTGTAGGTGATGTACACATCTCATGAGTATATAGTATACCTACAGAAAAGTACACAAGTCATGAATATACACTTGAATTTTCACAAAACTAGTATTTTCCTACTTAGCTTCCAAATCAAGAGCCCTTCATGCCCCTTCCAGTCTTTACTCCTCCACAGTAACTACCGTCTTGACTTCTAACAGTTTTGTCTGTTTTTGAATATTATATAAATGAAGTCATACAGTATGAATTATTTTGTGTCTGACTTCTTTTATAAACCATATGTTTGCAAAATTTATTCATGTTGTAAAGTGTAGCTGTTCTTTCCCACTGCTGTATAGAATTCCATTTTGGGATTACACAATTTTTTATATATTATGCTGGCTTCTTTCCAGTTTTTGGCTACATTTGAATTTTGCTGCTACAATCATTCTTGTGCTTTGGGGAACACATACCTATGGGGATTTTAATGGGAATTTTTGTTAACTCTATATGTAACTGTGGCAGTAATTGAATATCTATACCCTTTTTGATCCAGGAACATGACAGATCTTCCATTTATGAAAAATTCATGTCTCCTTCAGTAATACCTCTTCCATAGTCACCCAGTTTGATGTCCATTGTTCCTGGTCAAAGAGACAGAAAGAAGGTAGAAGCAAGTAAATTTAGACCTTTCTTTTACCTGCTAATGTTGCACCATCTTGCAAAACACTGTTCTGAGCCATTTTTTCTCATATTCTGTTCTGAGAATAGACATTATGCCTTTTGTTTCCTTCACTTTTCACAGTGTTAATTGAGCTTAGTCGTTAGTTTTTCAACACACTCCTTTGTTTTTCATCCTTGGTTATCTCTTACTCATTCAATTTTCGTGTACATGATCTTTTCAAATTTACACTCAATGGAGAGCTCCCTGGGAGACTATTTAGGCTGTTTCAGAGACTTTCTTTCCTGCCTTATGCACTCTTACCAATGTCCGTCTCTCTTGAGTCATACTCTTGTCAGAATCTTTTCTTCACATTTAGGAGATCTCTGCCTCTAAGTAAAATCTCAGAGACATGTCTTCCTATGTCTGAAACTCCTTCCAAACAATGAAATGGTCATTAAGACATGTCAGAAAGTGACCAGACATTCTACTTTAAGCAAACAAGCTCCCAGCTGATGGTGTAGGACTGACACCTCATGTCACTATTCTATCTTACTTCTGAGCTGAGTCAGTTTGATAAACCTTCATTAGAAAAGCATTTATAAAATGTAATAGTCTACAAATGATGAGGTTTTAGCATAGACCATGGTTTGTGTGTTGAGACACTGAGCCCCCTTCAGCATTCCCCAGGGGACATCACCTCCCTGTAGTCAGGACTACAATTCTGTGTTCTCCTCCTACCTCTGTGCTCCTTGACTGAGAGCACCAGGAACCCCCGAGGGCCTCTTCCAGGTTTTCTAGGGGATATGGGAAATGCCAGTTTTTTCAGGTACCCCAGACCATAGTCCATATTCACTCCTTTGGCTCCATCTGCTCCATTAAGCATCCCACCTTCAGGTAATTCCAAGTGAAAAGGAGTTAACAGTCTCTGTGTTTATCAATGACCCCAGACTCCCCCAGGACACATTAAGCTCTTATAGTTACTACCTCACCACACTGTCCATTCTGCAGCTGGTCAATCATCTATCATCATACCAACCTTCCTTCAATGAACTCCCCGAGCTCTAGGAACAAATCTCCTGGAGACTCGGGGTTCACTTGGTTGGGCTGGATGGTGGTGGGAGTAGAGGAAATAACGTCCTAACATTCCACAAGGCCAGTAGTCCCTGACCCACCCTATTTCTCTCCCCATCCCAACCATTTCCAGAATGCCCTCTCCAATGTGTTGAGGGTAACAGGACAATATCTGCAGTTATTTAGTTAGATCCAAAGGAAGGACCTGGACCTGATGTTTTAGGGCAATTTTTAGGATTCAGGGGTACGTAACAATTGACTCATCCTCAGCTTTGAACCTAAGTCAGCTGTTTAAAAAAATATATAAAAGGTCTCAGTCAACAACAGGTTATAGAAGGAAACATGCGACATAATTAGGAGAAATATAAATGCTATGCAGAAAATGGAATAGGGCTACGTGGTCAACAGCAACAGTGAACCACTTTAGCTATGAAGGTCAAGGACAGGTGGTACCTAAGTACCCATCAGAGTGATGGAAATTGCCAAAAACTTTGGAGATCTGGAGAAGAGCATTCTGAGCAAAGGAGGCAGCATATGCAAACACCCTGAAATAGGAGTAAGCTTGAGAAACAGAGAGATAGCCAATGCTTCTTACATGCATTTTGCCTGAGCATGGGCTAGAGTACACTCCCATCCTCAGTCTCCCAGCCAAATGACACCATTCATTTACCAAAGAGACTACACTGCAGAACCTCTCTTCACAATCAAGAGAGGGGATAGGTGATGCTCAGTGAAGCCAGTCTTTAAAAGAACAACCTAGAAGCACATTTGACATAATTAAACTGTGGACTCTTAGATCTCACTAATATAAAAATCATTCTTGTCTTCTTTTATGTGATATATACATATATATATATACTACAGGAAACACAACATGGAATAATTATCCTCTGTTGTTGTCTGGACATTCTTTAAAATGAGAGAACTAATTGAAATCTTCATAAAAGTCCTTGCTACCTGGGAGGCAGCAGTCTACAACTTTAAGTAATATAATCAGGAAGGATTTAAACAACTGGATGAACCAGACAAAGAAAAATGTTTCACGATATGCATGTTACCAACAACAAAGCAAAATAAGCTTGTGAGCATTTCATTGCAATTTCTAGAAAGAGAAATGATAAAACTATTTCTAGGAATAAGGGATAGTAAAATAGAAATTAATTTCATGATTCCCATTCTTAGCTAGGATTATAAAACCTAACTGCTATTTCTTTAAAAATGAATTTTTTATTATTTTTTAAACTTTAGGAAAACCACTCAAACTTATCTCCCCAGTGAAGAATAATCACTAAGACTGATTGCCCTAGACACCACCATTCCCCTGCTGTTGTGAGATCCTGGAGCTCTGACCAAACTGTTCTTCTTCTGGGTACTTTTACACTGGAGGCTAAAACTAACACAGGTGTTGAGGGCTGTTGGGTATGGGGGGAGTCTGAGGTCCACCACACTCTATCACTAAAATTCTGAAGCAATAGCCACAGAGTCAGTGTGTTCCTGATTCCCTGAACTTAGTCATTTTCTGCTCACCTATGCTCTTTCTTTGTTCTCTGTAGGGGCTCAGAGTCAGTTAGTTCATGGTGGTGAAGGGAAATGTACAGGTTAAGTTGTTTTCTTATTCTCTTTCTTCACTTGTGGACACCACTGACAAAATCAAGACAAAACAAAAGTTCTCTTCTTTCTTTCTTTGGGCAAAAAATAAGTTTCTATGTATATCAGCTCGTGTACTCAAATAAAACTCAAACATAGTCCATATAGACTTGCTTCATTGTCTGCCCATCCTGCTATACGAAGAAGGAAGTCTTTTAGAATACTAATAATTATCAAGTTTGGGTACAGCATACCACAGTTATTAGATGATCCCCTCCTCCAAGCCCAATATGCACTCTCTGCATAGTTCACATGACTGTGAATATGGTGGATTTTGCTGCCATGATTAGAAGATGTTATATGGCAAAGTTGACCTTAAGATAGGGAGATAATCTGGGTAGGACTGACCTACTAAAATGAGCTCCTTAAAAGCAGAGCATTTCTCTAGCACATCATAGAAGAGAAAGTCAGAGATTGGGAGCTGAAGAAGGAGGCCACATACCTTACTAACTGGAAGATGGAGAAGACCACAGGGGAAAGAATGTGGGTGTCTTGGAAGAACTGAGCACAGCTCCTGGATGAAAGCTAGTAGGGAAAAGAAGACCTCGATCTTACAACTTCAATAAACTGAATTCTGCCAATGATCTGAATGAACTTGAAGTGGAATCTTCTCTAGAACCTACAAACAAGAATTCAGCTTTGTTTGTGTATTGATTTCAGCCCTTTGAGACTCAGCAGAAAACCCAGCATGTGCCTTCTGACTTATGACACTAAAAGTTAATAAATGGGTGTTGTCTTAAGCTATTCAATTCGTGGAAATTTGTTATACATCAGTAGAAAACTGATCACTCTTCAGGTAACTAAAGTCAAGATTCTAAAATAACAATGATATATTCAGTTCAGAGTCCTATTCCCTGCTCCAGGAAGGATATGACACTCCAGGGCTCTCCCAAGCTCTGTAGAGTTGCAAGAGTAGGTTCTAGGATGGTGAGCTGATTTCAGACAGAACTGTTAGAAATAAATTATTTCAATTTTTATATTTTTCCCAAGTCTTTCTTCTTTAACTGTCTGATCTCTCTCTCTCTCTCTCTGTCTATTAGTGATTAGATCTCACTAATATAAAAATATCTCTCTCTTTCTCTCTCTTTCTCTCTCTCTCTCTCTCCTCAGTTTTATTAGCTGTTTCCCTCCTTTATTGAATGTTTTCTTAGACATAAGAATTTTGCCTTTATTTTTTCTACAAGGGCTCAGCATAGGTGCACTGAATGAACAGATGATGGTATATGAGACAAAGAGGAAAGAAAGGTAAGAGAAAAAAGAAAGAAGAAAACAAAGGAAAGTAAGGAAAAATAAATGGAATGGGAAGGGAAGGAGGGAGAAGAGAGAGGGAAAGGAAAGGGGAATGAGAAGTAGTGTTTCAATTACCTATTGCTGCATAGAAATCACTCGAAAATTTGTGACTTAGAACAACAGCTATTTTATTATCTCATGATTCTATGGCTTGGCCAGGTCAGATCAGCATCTCTTTAGCTCAACATAATATTGGCTGGGGCTACAGGTATGAACGGAGCTGTCTGGACTGGAGAATCCAAGAAAGCAGCTGACCAGTGGTGACAACTGCTATCTAGGAACTCTGCTATCTAGGAGTTGCTGACTACAGCTTCATTGTTTTCCTCTACGTGGCATCTCTATATGCCTTGGGCTTCTTATAGCATGGCAGCTAAGTTCCAAGAGACAGAAAACAGAAACTGCCCATCTTCTTCAGGTCTGGACTCTGCAATCCAAAGATGTCACTTCCCCTGCATCCTTGTGATCAGAGCCAATCATAAGAACAATTCAGATTCAAGAAGAGAGAAAATAGGCTCTATTTCTTCATGAGAAGAGATGTATATATGCAGGTTGGGGAAGAATTGTGAGATATTTTTTTGAAACTGACTGCTAGAAGAAGGAAGAAAGAACTACACACACCGCCATCACAGGAATTCTTCTAAAGTTTAGGTTGGACCATGTCACTCCTCCACTCAGGGTATTACTATGATCTAAAAAGTGGTGTATGATCTGTTCCAACCCTTGAGTCTCCTTGCACTCTCTCATTGGCTCATTACACTCTACAACCACTGGTCTCTTAGCTGTTTCTATTATCAGTCTTTCCCCACACACATTCTTATTTTGGGGACTTTGCTCTTTTGCCTGTCTGGAAAGCATTCTCTGGCTATCCACAAGGTTTCTTCTGTCACAGTTCTTTGGCTCTCAGATCAAATGTCAGGGGTGCTTATCCTGACCATCCTATGTAAATTGGAATTTTCATCCTCCCAATGTGATAGATTGACTTGTGTCCCTCCAGGATTCATATGTTGAAGCCCTAATTTCCAATAGGACTATCCTTGGAATAAGGTAACAATTAATGTTGAATAAAATCACAAGTATGGGGACTCAATCTGATCGATGTCCTTATAAGTGTCCCTTCTCCACAATGTGAAGAAGTATCTGTCTATAAGCAAGGAAGAGAGTCCTCACCAGGAACTGAATCAGCCAGTACCTTGATCTTGGACTTACCTGCCTCCAGAACTATAGAAAAACGAATTTCTCTTATTTAAGCCACTCAGCCTATGGTATTTATTATGGTGGCCTAAACTATTAAGACTCCTACCAACATCCTCTCCCCACTCAGCTTGCCTGGTGTTTCTTCACAGCCCTTCCTCTTCCTCACCATCTGAACCACTGTATATTTATTTATTGTGCATTTTCAGTCTCTCCCCACCAGACTGCCTGCTCCATGAGAAAAAATTTTGTTTGTTGAAATCTCTGCCCTCTCTCTAATACCTGAAAGAGAACTACACAAGGAGGCTATTGATAAATATTTGCTGGAAACCTAGAATTAATGAGTAAATTGGATTTTTTTTTTTTTTTTAGCATTGGTAAGGGTAGAAACAGCACTGTTTCTTCACCAGCTAAAAGCACATTTCTCCCTATTACTAGAAAAGACAGCCAATGTTTTCAAAAGATACCAGGGATGAATCTGCAGAGATAACACGTTAGTTAAACTTTATGAGAACAGAGTGGAAGAGGAAATAAAATGGTCTGAGGATGGTAAATGACTTCGGACAGTTCATAGTCCAGAATCTCTGATATGCTGGACATACTTCATTTTCATACCTATTCATATCTGTATGCTGCACTTGAGTGCCTTACACCCACAGGAGCCTCTCAGTGTAGCATAGGTTAGGTAGATCTATCCACTGGGAAAAAGTATTTCAGCTCATTGCAGACCTATGGTGTGTGTTTTGATTCTATGGCAACACTAAAGGTGTGTCTCAGTGCATCTCCTAAGAGCCCTGGGGGTTTGTCTCCACAGCAGGCTTGCTGCTGGTGCCCACTGAGACTTTGCATCATGAGTCTGAATATTGTGATGCCAGAACATTAACCTTTTGTGGGGTATCATCATGAACTCTTTAACACCAAAGGATCAGTCTGCAACAACCTCTGCGATAGAAAAATTGGAAAGCAACTGTGATACTTGCCCTCAGGCTTAGTGTATCTCAAGCATGTGACATTTCCTAAACACAGACTACTCAATCTTTCTGGCCAATGGCTTAATAGAGCAGCTGATGGGAAACTGATATTGATGACATTGCTTAAGGTTAATTCATAGAAGGAATTAAAGAAGAATAAAGATGAAGAGCTGGAGAATTCAAACTAATGGTCTGGTGTGTTTTTTTTGTTTTTGTTTTGTTTTGTTTTGTTTTGTTTTTTTAAGTGCCAGTTTAGACAATTCCAGAGTGAAAACAAAACTACCACCTAAGAGGTCACTTTAAGGAACCATCTCCTCGAGCCTCCAAACTGGAATAGCCCGCTCACTTTCCCTCTTACCAAATCATTGCTCTAAAGAAGCTCCATAAACCCCTGAGAAAGACCTCAGAGTGACAGGAAGCATGTCCACAGACACACATTTGACAGGCATTCTGTATTGTTTTCCTAAGGCTGCCCCCACAGATTACCATGAATTCGGTGGCCAAAAACACAGAAATTTATCTTCTTATAGTTCTAGAGGCCAGAAGTCTGAAATCAAGGGATGAGAAAGACTGGGTCCTTCTGGAGGCTGAGGGAGAACCTGTTGTCATATCTCTTTCTTAGCTGCTAGTTGCTCTGGCAATCCTTGGGATTCCTTGGCTTATGGACAAATGACTTCAATACCTGCCTCTGTCTTCACATGTCTTTCCTTCTGTGTCTCTGTCTTATTTCCCATCTTTTACAAGACTCTCATCATTAGATTTAAGTGTTCACCCTAATGCTTCATAATCTTGTCTGGATATCCTTAGCTTAATTATATCTGCAAAAACCCTAATTCCAATTAAGATCATATTCTAAGGTTCCATAGTTTAGAACTTGGACATACTTTTTTTTTAGGAGAGGAGTGTCACTACTCTACCCACTGCACACTCTTAACCCACGTTCTCAACAGGTACCCTGCCTCATAGCTACAAATAGTTGCATTACCTGTTTTTAAAGTGGAGATAGAATGGATGGCATTGAACTCTTTGTAATCTTAATCAAGAACACATTCTTGCCCCTCTAAAGTGCTTTCATTCCTTCCTCAAATCTCGTCTCAATTTGTACCTTCCCGAACACAGACCAATAATTTCTTGGATTGTAGACTCACCCTGCCCCAAAATCCACTTGTTCCTTAAATATCTACCTAGTTACACAGTATGTTGAAAAGCATATGGGCATTAGATCGTGACTCTGTCACTTTAGCTTGGTCATAGCACCTTGGATGAGGTACCCACCCTTTCTGAAGTTCATCTCCTTATCTATAGAATGGGAATTGCCAGAATAATCAATGACATTGTATGTAAAGCTTCCAGTTCAATGCCTTACTCATATACAGCAAAGTCTCAGTCTGTACTCGCCAGTATTACTGTTCTTCTAGGGAACACATTTCAGTTGTATGTTGAGTGCCTACCCTGGGTACGACATAATAGCAGGAATTGTGGGAAGTTTTCTTAGGCCGAAGAAGAAACATCAGCACCCTTTGAAAACTCACAAATGGATTTTCCTGTGTTCGGAAGTTCTTAGAAGACGTTTGGTAATGTTCTTGAATCAAAATGCACCCTGCATGGATCATGGCTCTTTCTGTAACTAGGAAGGCATGCACTTTCACAATTACTGATGATGGGCATTTATCCTAATTTAAAACCTCTTCCAAAAAGAAATGATCTCTCAATAACAACCCTCTCTCTCTTGAAAATCTGCTTTCTATAGCAGCTTTCTGGCAATTTCTACTAACCAAATAAGCCCATCCCCTTCTAATTTTCTAGATAATTACTGATTTTCACCCATTTGCTCACTTTTTAGCAATCTTCTCTTATTTTAAGTTATGATTTGCTCAGAAAATTCCACAAGTCTTACCTTACCACAGCAAACTTCCTATTAACACTTGTACTATCAAATGAAAAATCCCTACAATATGATCCCCTTTGAGTTTCCCAGTACAATATGACTCTTGGCCAAAATAATACCCCAAAAGCATTGCCAGTCTTCCTCAGTGTCTTTTGAATCATTGGAACAATTGATAATGATCAGTCTGCTTTGGATGCTAAATATATTTCTCTCTTTGCCAATTTCATGGGAATGGAAAATCTGCATATTATTTGCAAGATAAAGCTGGATTATAACCATGAATTATAAATCATGATGTTGATAGGCCAATTATTCAGTTTTCTAATCTTACTAGCTAGGACTATGCCACTATTTTCTAGGACCATTCTAACTGGTATTACTGAAATCTTGCCTCTCCTTTAAGGTCAAGACAGGGATTATACACTGTCATGGCTTGTAATTAATTCAGCCCCCAAAATAAATTTTATTTGGAAGATATAGTACAAAAACTTTTTTTTTTTTTTTTTGCTTTTAGGGGTCAAGTTCTTCCCAAGTCAATACAGTGTCAACCACTCAATATTATGTTTTTACCCATTTGCGCTCTTGCCCCAAGACTTTGAATTGGTGAACCCTATAAAGATTAAGCAATTTCATTGGAAGATGTTCCATAAGATATTGGCTAACAGGTCCACTCAGGGTTACTAATAACCCCTGGTCTGTAGGCACACCCATGCAGAGTTGGCTTGGTCATGCTGACTCATGGATTCATATTTCAAGCTTACTCAGACAGTTAATTGTCAGATTGTTTGATTCCAAAAACCACACGCTGAAGTTCATTGAGTTATGGCACTTGGTTTCCTAAGCCGTGCTGTAAAAAGACTAGAAACAATATGCTTGAAAACTTTTCCTCTGTAGAAAATTTAATTTTTTTAATTTAACATTTTATTTTATTTTTTTTTAAGATTTTATTTATTTGACAGAGAGAAACACAGCTAGAGAGGGAACACAAGCAGAGGGACTCAGAGAGGGAGAAGCAGGCCTCCTGCCGAGCGGGAAGCCCGATGTGGGGCTCGATCCTGGGTCTCCAGGATCATGACCTGAGCCGAAGGCAGTCGCTTAACCAAATGAGCCACCCAGGCACCCCTAATTTAACATTTTAAATAAAATCTAAATTAGTCCAATAAAGCCCAAAACAATGTTAAAAATGTACCTAGGACTCTGTGTTCATGTGGCAGAGCAAGCACCAAACAGATATATCAGTCCTTCCTGCATGGAAAATTTGATCTACTCAAGTCGGTGGGTGTGACACAAAACAAGGATTTCTTGGTCAAATATATTGGGCAAACTCTCTGATAAATATAGGGAACTTATTTTTTTTTCTTTTTTACTGTAAAACATCTGGGTCATTAGCATGTCCCAAGAAGAGCTGCAGTGTGTTATTTCCAAAGTTCATTTGTTTAGCAAATTCTTTTTTCACAGAACAACTGTTCACCAGTGTTCCAATGCACATATTTTAAGAAAGGCTGATGTAGTCATCCGGTGATAGAATCACCCCTAAAAACTATCAGACCTTTATGAGACTTTGGGTAAATGTCACAACTGCCATGAGTCATCCTTTTTTCATCTAGAAAGTGAATGGTTTAAGTTCTCTTCCAGCTTGAATACTTTCTGATTTGCCCCAGAGCTTTATAAAATTGTATTCGATCATTTTCACTAAATGACTAAAGAAGAAGGAGAAAAAAACAACAACGAATACTACACTATAAAACTGAGTTCCATGACTTCCTGGGCCCACTTGACTTTGCAGAAATACAATTAGGATTTCAAAGCCAAACGTTTATTATTTTCCCAAAGACTCAATGCTTTTTCCTTCAGTGGGATTTCAAGACTTTGAGTTCTAAAATCACTAAAAATGACAACTCTTGGATGCTTCATTTATCCAAGATATTTTATGGTTCACTAGAACTCTGAGACAGTCTTACTTGAGTCAGGACACTTAGAGATGATAATGCATTTTCATTTCCTAACCTTGGTAGAAGTAGGTCTGAAGTTAGGCTCCCCCATCCCACCCAGGGTTTCCAGTTTATCCATGCGTTAGGTTTTCTTCATTGTGGTGAATGAGGATGAAAATGGAGGTCATGGATCCATCTCCTCTCCTTCTGAGTCTTTACTTCCTGGGGTTTAAATATAATGACTCATCTTCAGGGTTGGCTTAAGTGGCCTGGCAACAACTCCACTATTTTCAACAGTGATTTGTCTTTTGATGGTTCAGGATGTTGTGGAAGCAGTTTCAAGAAGTCACAAATACAGACCACCAAACTCTCCAATTTATGACTCTTCTTTATAAATCCAGGAAATGGAAAAAAAAATATTTCTACTTGTTTCTCACCCTAAGAAAGAGATAGTTTTCTGGTTACAGATGAAAACAGAGTTTCGTCTGAAAATAATACCTCCAATTATGTAATAGGGTTGTAATAAATTACATTCAAAAGGAAAATTAATTCCCATTAAGCAACTCATTCTTAGTACTATTTGCTCTTAACACAGATGCAAACATACCCTTTGATTTTTCTTCTGGATGGTAATCTGACTTAAAGAATTGAAAGTCTTCTCTTATAAATTTGAGTGAGTCCAAGAAAAATACTTAGCTGTCCTACACGAGAAATTGCCAATGTTTGGTGGCGAGTGAAAAGTTTACACAAATTTATATCTACTTTGTAAAGCAAGATTAGTGTAAATAAATTTTATATGTGTGTATATGCACACACACACACACACAGAGTCTTTGAAGTAGATATGTATTACTCTGGAAGTATGTACCTACTGGTTGTAAGAGATGCAAATCTAACTCCAACCAGCACTTAAGCCTAAAAGGTAAAGCATTGTCTGAAAAGTCTGAGAAATGCATTTTGCTTCAGGTATGGGGAAATTAGGGGGCCCTGGTTGCAATGCCTGAACTTTCTCCCTCCCTCTCTCCATCTCCATCTTTCCATTCACCTCTGCTGAGTGTTAATGTCAGTCTCTTTCTCTGCCTGGAAGCAAGATGTCTGCTTATCATCCTAAACCCATTTTGTCCTTAAAGGAGGAGAGAATCTCCTCCCGCTTTCACATATCAAATCTGGCAGAAGAGTTCTAGAGGCCTTTGCTTGAGTCATGTGTTCATGGCTAAACTAATCACCATATGGCCAGAGTAATGGTCTACTCTGATCAGCCAATCATCGGTCATGAGTCCACCCTAGAGTCAAGGCAAACAAGGCCAACAACCTAGCAATATGATGGGAGGGACAGTTTCTGGAAGGGAGAGGGTTAGCAAGCACACACAAAGATGACCAGTACAAAAAACACTAACTTCCCTGACCAGCTCAGGTGCTAAAGAACTGAAGTAAGCTCAGAGCTTGGCTAGCTTCCTCTTTCCAACACAAGATACTGCTGAGGACTCCTGATGGTTGGGGTAACTCATAGAACATTTGCAAACATTCTTCTCCCTAAGTAGTATTACTCCTCTCTGAGATCTTAGCTGAAAGGAGATTTGAAACCTAGCACTCAGAAATGTAGTAAGAACAAAAAGAAAAATTAGATGCAATGCCTAGAATTCAAAGAAAACATTTTTTAATTTCTTAATGAAAAATTGTATTTCTTTTTTTTAGGGGGGTAGAGAGGAGAGGTGGGAACAGAGGGAGAAAGAGAAACTTAAGCAGGCTCCACTCATGGAGCCTGGTGGGGGACTTGATGGGGCCTTGATCTCATGACCCTGAAATCACGACCTGAGCAGAAATCAAAAGTCCCACGCTTAACCAACTAAGCCATCTAGGCACCCCTGGAAAATTATATTTCACGTAGACCTTAGAATTTCCTTTTCCCCCCTCCAGTTTGTAATTTCTTTAAATAATGTTAATAAAAATATTTTTAATTTTATTTTTATTTTTTAATTTAAATTCAGTTAATTAACATACAATACATTTTTTGTTTCAGGGGTACAGGTCTGTGATTCATCAGCCTTATATAATATCCAGTGCTCAGGTGCCTAGGTGGCTCAGTCATTAAGCTTCTACCTTCAGCTCAGCTCATGATCCCAGAGTCCCCAGATCAAGTCCCACATTGGGCTCCCTGCTCTGCAGGAATCCTATTTCTCCTTTAACTCCCCTTGCTAGTGTTCCCTCTCTAGCTGTGTTTCTCTCTGTCAAATAAATAAAATCTTTGGAAAAAAAGATAATACCCAGTGCTCATTACAACATATACCCTCCCCAGTGTTTATCACCCAGTTACCCTAGTCCTCACTTCCTTCCCCTCTAGCAGCCCTCAGTTTGCTTCCTATGATTAAGAGTCTCTTATGGTTTGTCTCCCTCTCTGGTTTCACCTTGTTTCCTTTTTTCGTCTCCTCCCCTATGATCATTGTCTTGTTTCTTAAATTCCACATATCAGTGAGATCATACGATAATTGTCTTTCTTTGATTGACTTATTTCGCTTAGCATAATACCCTCTAGTTCCATCCAAATATTGCAAATGGCAAGATTTCATTTTTGATGGCTATGTAATAGTCTACTGAATTTATATACCATGTCTTCTTTATCAATGGACATCTGAGTTCTTTCCATAGTTTTGAAAAATACTTTTTACATGTTACTATACTACTTAAATGTCCCTCAGCTCAAGAACTGGTCAGTTAGTATGAAAACTATAAATTACCTAATGATGTACACTCAATGCCTGAAGATATACACTGAAGACTCAAGTAGAATAAATGATTCGTAGTTTTTAACATTCTTCTAAAATTCCAACTTGCTTTCTGAGTCATCATTTTCACACTTGCTATTCCCCTGCCTAGAGCACCCATCTTCCTGTCTATGTGGTTGGCCTTTCTCTCCTACATTTTCACATTCATATAGAAGCTCTCTTGACCCATGTATAATAATATGTCACTCAGTTATTCACTATCAAATAGCCCCATTAGATTCCTTCATAAGGTTAACCACAGTTGATTATAAGTTTATTTATTTGTCTGTTTCCTGTTGATTCTAGTTTATAAGCTCTAGGAAAGCAGGGGTGTGCTTTGTGTGCCAAGCCTCATTCAGCAATTAGCATAATGTCTGACACATTGTAGAGAATGAAACACAACTGAATAGAGTATACTAGAAGAAAAAGTAACCTAGGGTTTCTTGGGCATTGGCTAGGCTGAGCAAAGCAGAGGGAGGCTAACCTATGGAGCATGGATCATTTCTTTCTGGCAAAATCTGAAAAGGTGATGAGATAGAATAGGGGAAGAGAGTCAGAGGCTCTGCCTTACCCACCATCTGCAATTCCGCCCATCTTCCAGTTCCCATTTTAGTAGGTCTCCTCCACAGTCTGCCCTAACAAAACTTGCTCTTAGTAAGGAGCAAATAAACTCCTTCACTGTACTGTATGTAACTAAAAATAGCTTATCATGATAACCTTTTAATACAAACCAAAGCCTCAAACTCATGGATAGATTTCATTCATGGGGGCTGGAGAGTATAGGAGATGTACCAGTATCCTTAGAGTCTGGAAAAAAAAAAAGATGCAAACTGTCCTCCACAATATCTTCAGTTTGTAAATAAATAACATTATCTATGTTTCTATACTTAATATACATCCTGTATTTCATATATATACATACACACATATTTCTTTCACATTATGTATATGAAGGGAAGGGAATCTTTAAAATTCACATTTTTAAAATAATTTATTTTGTTTTTTCAGTGTTCCAAGATTCATTGTATTTAAAAGTTCTAAGGTGGAGAGAAATCAGGGTCATCTTGGTTAGAAATAAAGAATGTGCACATAGTTTGACACTCTGGAGTAATTTTCAAAAAAAGCTGTGGCATAAGGGTGGGAGTGAAGACAAGAGAGGACTCAAGGCAAAGAAGAAGGAGGAAGAGGAGGACAAAAGACCTCTTAAGGAGTTCTAAGAGAGTGGTTGGAAAGAAATATTTTTTTTTCCTGGGGCAGATTAACCAGAGCTGAAAGTGTGTTTACTTACATGCAGGAACATCTTTTGTTGTTGTTCTTACTAAGACTTGAAGGTGAGACTTGAATAAATCCATCCTTAGTCACTGGCTCAAAGATCTGTCTAGCCAATATCAATGGAATTCAGATTTTAAGGAAGTCAGTTCCTTCTGGGACAAGCCTTATTGGTTTACAGGCTTCTAATCTGTCTTAAAACACAGAAATGCATTTCATCTCTGAGTGTAAGTCCAAACTATAGGCTCGGTCACAGTGCACTATTAATAAAAGCACTAGGTCATTCATGGTCACCTACATAGTTTGGCCATTTTGTGTAGGGGCTTTCACTTTAGGCCGGCCATTCTCAGCTGAGGTGGTCTTTTGAGCCCTTGCACCTGAGCTTTCTTTCAGCCTGTTACCTACTTCTTTGATTCAGTAGTTCAGTGTTGTGAGTAGTATGTATGCCTCCAAGTCAAGTAAATACCTGATTTCCAATTTACTTAGGAAAATATAAATAATGCTACTAAATATTATAGATGCTAGGACTTGCTTTCTGTTTTCTCCCTTCTGGAAACCATCACTAGAGTCTTAAGAGTGATAAAATGGATAACTGGGTACCAGCAAACATCTCAATGGCAGAAAAGACTTGCTCATACCACAGGCACTAAAAAAATCAGACATGACTTCCTTCTACTTGTGACACTGATGAAACTGGCATCAACCTACACGAAGGGACCTGAGCCTAATGTCGTTTGCTTAAGTGGCAACCCATGTCTGGGTCATGTGTTCTCATGAGCCCAGATGACCACTTCTCTGTGGTCAAAGAATAAAAATGATGGTTGTTTTATGCCTTTGTCCTCACTAGTGGGCCTGTAAGGGTATTTCTCAACTTTTTAATATCTCTGTTCTTGGCATGAAAGAACAAATTGATACTCTAGTAAATATTGTTACTTCTTCAAACATGTGAAGTGTTTTGAAAAGATCACAAAAATCTTTGAGTTCCCTGTGTCATTTGTAATCATTTTAAGTGAACCCTACTGCTTAATTTAATTTGTATTGGGGATATAGACTGACTGACCATATTCTCTCTGTAAAGTGGTTTTGGAATTCATGAGTACTGGAATTTAATTACATGGACATATTTTTCCAGTAAGGGCTTGTTCAGTTTTTGTTTATATATGCCTTGGATCAAAACAATCTGCTCCATAAAAAAAAAATTAGGTACATAAACCAGTTAGAGAAATTCTTGAATAAGACTATTGTGTGAGCACACAAAACTCCAAGATAATCCCAATCAGTCTCAGTTCTAGTCACATAACTCTGGAGTTAGGATGAACCTCTTCTAGCTTTCTATCTTACAGATGACTCCCAGAGAGGTCCAATGTCTTGTCCAAAGTCCCAGAGCTGGTTAATGGCAGAGTTAAGACCAAGCTAAATACCTTGACTTTGAAATGAAGTATTGCTGTTATCTTATGATCCTTTTCATGCCAAATCTGTTCAGTACCATTTATTCAATCAATGAAAATTTATTGATTAATCACCAGGTACCAGGCATTGGTACTTGACTGTGAAATAATATATTTGGTCCCTGCCTTTACAGAGCCTAAATTCAAGTGGCTGAAACAGGTGAACATGTTAAAAAATGGTTGCAAACTGGGATATGTGCTACAAAAACAAAACAAAACAGTTAAGGGGCTGAGAGAGAGAGTAATAAGGAAGTATCCACCTTAGATACAGCTGTTATCTGCCAAATGATGGTTCCCAGCTTTTGGCAGAGGGACATTCAAGTTCAGAGATCTGAAGGATGCAAAAGAGATAGCCATGAGAAGAGTTTAGAGCGGCATGACAAGAAGACTCATGAGTTCCAGACACTCAGAGGTGCTTTCAATGTTGCACATGAGACCAATCAGACTGTTCTTTGATGAAAGACATATTTCAATATCCACAGATGAATCATGATTGACGCCAGTTCATGCCTGGTTCAACTCTTCATTCAACTGAAGACAGTGTTTCTTATATTCATAAGAAGGAGTCTCCTCCTATTGTTTAGAATGAGACCCACACTTTTACCCACCCTCTCCCCATCCATCTGCCACAAAAAAGATAAGAAACAGTTCATTTTCTTCTAGCCTCCTAACCGTGCTTAAGAAAGCTTGATTCCTTTCTGATTAAATTGAGGACACATCTTCCTAGCATGTGAAAAAATTATAAAACATAGGACTTAGGAAGTGATTCAAATATTTCATGAGTGGATCAGAATTCTACCTCCATCATCAGTTATATTTATAATATAATGAGCTTAGGTTCTCCATATTTTACACACAAAACTGAGAAATGATGCTCAGAAAGTACAATTGCATTGGATTTGCTGATTTAATGACATGGAAAATCTTGCTCACGTCTGAATCCATTGACCTTCAAATCTGTCCCATCAAGATATCCCAGAGCTACTAATGGTCATCTTCATATTGAAAAAATTTTTATTTTCTGTTTTGGACATAAATAGGAATACTTTCTCAAAGTTTCAGCCAACCACCAGTAGACTCCCTAGTCTGACCTCACATGCTATGATGTAACCGTTTTGTAGATAACATGAACATAAACCCACTCTATCTGTCTGACTTAGTAAATAACTTGACCTCTTGGATAATCTTGGATTTGACTCTTACGGCCTGCCTTAAGTCTGGTTGTTCTCTAGCCAGTTGATTCAGCTGGGATGATACTAATGAAGCTGGAGCTACAGTTTCAGTTCCCCTGGGGACTAATTAGATTCACATAGAGAAAAAAAATCTTCCAATTTTCCCTTATCACCCCAACCATTATTTTGGAAGTGCACTCACTGGGGAAAGAAGGATATTTTAATTCATTCTCCCCAAATCTACAGAATCCTTCTTCTTCTCAGCAAAGTTTCATGCAAGAGAGGTTTAGACTCATTAGCTCAGTTTCTTAATTTCAGAGTTACTTCCTAATTATCTGGATTCCTCTTTCCTCCCAACACTCCACTGAAATAATTCTTGCTGAAACCACCAACAAAATTCTAAACTGCCCTGAGTAAGCACCATTTAGGGCCAATCCATTTCTCCAGGGAGGAAAAACAATGGCAAACATAATCCCACTCATGGAAGATAAATAAGCCCCAGTGGATGCTGTGCTGCCAGATCCTTCCCCATCTGCTGGGCTAGTTTGGGGCTGAAGGCTCTCAGCTGAGTTGTTCTTTGGAAATCCACATCAGCTAAAGGAAGCTGCTTCTCTGAAAGTCTTCTGCCTTCCAGGGGACAGCCAGCATCCAATAATTGGTTGGCAGGGGAGTGAATATGAAAGTGCAACTCTCTTGCCTTAAATGAAGACAACCCTGAGAGCCCATTCTTGTTCATAGGCTCCCACTGGGATCGACAGAAGCCTCTGCTGTAACTGCTGGGATATGACACCATCCTTTGGTGAGGACTACACTAGACTCTTTCTACTATGGAAGGAACAGCGATTGATTCTCATAGACATATAAACACATTGTAGAGGGTCTAGATTTGCCTTTCCTTCCCACAAGGCTTCAGCCAGCAATACTTACAGATCCACTGATATGAGTCCAATATGACATCATATTGAACCAAAGAACTCACTTTACAGCAAAAAGAGATGGAAGTTGTCTATGAGCATGGGATCTGTTGGTTCCATTACTTACTGGACCACTCAGAAACTGCTGTCCTGATAGAGCAATGAGATACAATTTTAAACACTCAGTTAAGGTACCAGCTTAGAGATGACACCCAGCAAGGGTGCTCCCTGCCCCCAGGATTCAGTATATACTCTAACTCAACTCACTATTATATGGTTTTGGGTCCATAGAAGGTGAATACATATATCCAGAAGTAGGAGTGGTCCCATTAGTATCATGCCCAGTGATGTGATTTTAGCCTCAATAATTTCAGTTACTATGGATTTAAAGATCCTAGTTCCTGGAGTGCAAATGCTTGCACCAAGAGACAAAGCAAGAGTCCCATTTAACTTTAAGCTACATCTAATCACTTCAGTCTTCTCAAGAAACAATAAGACAAAGCAAGTTGCTTCCAGTCACTAGGAGTATATGAGGCTGCTGTTACACAGTGAAGGGGGAGAGAAGACTTTTTTGGCCCCCAAGCTGCCCATTTGAGCTTCTCTTGGAACTCCCTGTCCAATTTTGATAGTGAATGTATAAATGTATGGAAGCATAACCTGAGAAGGGCGTATTGACCAGGGTTCAGAGCCCTCAGGGTTGAGGTTTTCGTTTGCTCCATCAAATAAACCATCCAAACCAACAGATACGGCAGCTGAGAGTGAGACATTAATAAATCTAGAATGGGCAGATCAGTTGCAGCTTTAAGACCAGCTATAGTGGTGGGGACTGTAGATCATCCTTGTAATTTTTCTTATAAGCTTACCCAAGGAAAGAGATTACAGAATCCTCTGGGAGTTATTCTCAGAAGGTATTACATAAAAAAATTGAATGTAAGCAACGTAAAAGATAGATAGTAGGGCACATTTTAGTTCAACACTCAGATCCTCCCTCTCAAGATTAAATAAGCCATTCCCCCACTTGTTGAGAGTGTTGACAGCAGAAAACTTTCCGATGTTTCCCTCAGAAATTACCCTATGTTAAGTAGAGTTATCTCACCCAAGGTCTAACTCCTTCTCACCCTCACTTCTCACTTCTCAATGACTGAATGATCCTGGAAGGGTAAAAAGAACAAGCCCATTTGCCTCAAGGGCAATTCTGAAGGGCTATACCAGTTTCTGAGTTCTCCATGGAATAAAAGGAGGTTTTTGTGAGTGTGTCACAGTTCAGTTTCTCCCTATAACCAAGCCTGTTTTCATCAACCTTCCATTATTATCGATATTAATAACACTCCCCAATGAACTTCCTGCACACCAATCTCCATCTCAGGGTCTGTTTCCTGGGGAAACTAAGACAGAAGCCTTCATAAAGGAAGAAGGTATTGCATGGTTTTGAAGCCCCATAAAACCAGTTCAAATCCTAGCTTCCCATCAGCTATAATCTGTGAACTCTTAAGTGCAGTGTTTACATTGTGTGAGCTTCTGATTCTGTATCTATAAAATGACAATAATGTGGCACTAAAATGGCTATCCTGGTAGAATATTGGGTATGATGCAGTTCTTAACACAATGACCTAATAAGTACTCAGCAAATCAAAGCACATATATTTAAATGTCTTCTGCTGGGTTCTTCCTGTAGCAGACCCTGAGCCAAGTATTTGCATGCAGGAGGTGATTCTGGGAAGCACTAACTGGGGAGAAGGGAAGTATGAAGAAGAAAGGGAAGAAGGCAATGCTGGGTACAATAATGAGCAAGTTACTGCTATGGGCAGTTAGGGCTCAGTCCTAACGAGTGACCAGTGAAAAACTGGCTAGAGCTTCCTCAAGCCATACCGCCAGAGGGCTAAGGAAGCTGGGGTATTGACCTCTACATCCTATCCATCGTAAGTTGAATTATTTTCCCTGGGGCACTAATTCCTTGGTATATTTAGTCTGCTTCACTTGTTTATGGGCCAAACACAGTCCAGCAACCAGAGAAAACCCTTAGGCAGAGTGAGAGAAGTTTTCAGGTAGAAGGTATTGGTGAGTTTGAAAATGGTGGTTGCAGAGGGGCTAGGAACAGGAACACAGACTATACAATAGCCATTTTCTTACACATTTCACTCTTATATACTTTCCTTTTCTCTCAAGCCGCCAGAAGATATGGCCACATCCTAACCCCTGGAACCTGTGAATATGAACTTATTTCGAGAAAGGGTCTTTGCAGATGTAATTAAGCTACAAATCTTGAGTGGAGCTGAGTCACGTGGGCCCTAAATCCAATGACAAGTGTCCTTATAAGAGAGAGAGACAGAGCATGTTGGGACAGAGGAGGGAGAGGCAATGTGACCACAGGATCAGAGGCTGGAGTAATACTGTCATAGCCATAGCCAAGGAATACCTGGAGCCACCAGAAGACAGAAAAGGCAAGGAAGGATTTTGTCTGAAAGACTGGAGATGGCAAGTCTCTGGAACTGCTCAAGAATCCATTTCTGCTGGGTTAAGCCACCCAGTCTGTTGTAATTTGTTATAACAGGCCTAGTAAATGAAATTAGGGAGTTTCCCTGAATTTGTTTCTGGCCCATCTTCAGAGAATGCCAACATCCATTGCAGTAATTGAGCTTTTTACTAGAGAAGGGAGAGTCTACACTGTGTTCCCTGGCTGGTAAAGGTGCAGCAGGCCTTAAGACCTAGACTCTGGTCCTCTTGGTCCTCTGGCTCTAGACCACAAGCATAGTCCTTCTCTGAGGTTCTCAGGCCATTTCAAAGAAGCCACAGAACATATGATTTCTTCTGTATTCACTCAGGGAATCTGAAAAAAAATGAGTGAAATAGAAACTAATTGATGAAGCTAATTACTCCATTAGAAAGATTCCAAAATGCTTTCTGAAAATTGATGCAAAAGTTGGGTATTTATTCCACAAACATATATAAGCTTCTCTGGTGTGCCAGGAATTTTTTTCTGGTAACTTCCCAGAGGCAAGAATCCCTAAGGAAAAGCAGTGGTTGTTGTATTAAATGTACATTTATAAAGTCCACATTCCTACTCTAGACAAGGGCTCTATGGTGTGTCAGGGTGGAGAAGATCCACTTTGATTCCATTCAGAATTCTGGCCCTCTGACCCTTTAGCTGGGGACTGATGCTCATCCTGAAGTCCATTCAGTTCTGAAAGTGCTGTCTTGGCATGGAGTATAAGAGAAGCTCTCTTTCCAAGACAGATTGGATGCAAAGGCTGAAATACCTGCCAGAGTTCTATCCATATCTTAAAGAACAACACCTGCAGGCTTGAAATAGAAGGAAAAGAGGAACCTTTCCCCATATCCTTTTTGGACCAGTTTAGTCCAGCCTCCTCCAGAATGCATCCCAGACTTTTCTAGCCCAAGTAATCCATCCCCAAATGGTACTCTGGGTGAAACCACCCATGCTGACCCAAGCATTTATATTGTTATTTACTTGTTTAGTTAAATGTTATCTCCTGTATAATGGATGAGTACCTGGAAAGCAAAAACGGGACCCCAACACTGTCCTAGCTCAGTAAAGCTAATGGATATTCAATAATTTGTTTGAATGACTAATGAATGAAATCGATTAAGCACTTGGAAGAAAATGGATTTTGACATTTATCACTCAAAGCCTTCCACTAGCTTCCTGTTACACTCAAAGGAAAAACCAAGCCATAACGGTGGCCCCCAGGCTCTCTGGAACCTAGCCCCATGCCACCACTAGGATTTTAACTCCCATCAGACTCCCCTTGCTCCTGTCTCAGGTCTTGTCAGTGTTCCTTGAACACACCCACCATACTCTTTCCTCAAGATTTGGCAAGGGCTGCCAGATTTAACAAATAAAAACACAGCATGACCAGCTCAAGTTGAATGGTAGGTAAATGATTTTTTTTTTTAGTATAAATATGTCTTGGGCGCCTGGGTGGCTCAGTTGGTTAAGTGACTGCCTTCGGCTCAGGTCATGATCCCAGAGACCCGGGATCGAGTCCCACATCGGGCTCCCTGCTCGGCAGGAAGCCTGCTTCTCCCTCTCTCACTCCCCCTGCTTGTGTTCCCTCTCTGGCTGTGTTTCTCTCTGTCAAATAAATAAAAAATCTTTAAAAAAAATATGTCTTGTGCAATATTTAGGACATACTTATACTTAAAAATTGTTTTTTTAATCTAAAATTCAATTACAACTGGGAATTCCATATTTTACCTGGAACCATTATATACTAATCCCTCTACATGGGCCACTCTTTCCCTAGGTGTCTACGTGGCTTAGTCCCTCATTTCCTCAGTTACCAACTCATTGGAGAGGCGTGCCATTAGCACTCTGTCTAAAAGAGTACCATCACCTTACCAAGTCGGTTCCTATCCTCATTCCCAGATTAATTCTTCTTAGCACTTACGACAATTTGACAGAGTACATTTTTATAGCTATTGTGTATCTTCCCCCACTGGCATGTCAACCACATATGGGCTGGGACTTGTTTCCTTTCCTGATGTATTATTCCTCATTCCTGGGACAGAGTCTGGCACAGAGTGGGCCGCTAGTAACTACTTGCTGAATAAACAAATTCAAATGGTTTCTAATTTGCTTTAAATTGTTGATTCCTATGGATGCGATTTGCAGGTAAATTTCTAAGCTTTAAATTTTAATATCACTCCCCTTCAAGAGTAATACTCCCTTCCCTTTCCCCTTCATCCATCATGACAGACCCTCTCAATCAGAAAATGTCTCAGGAGAGAAAGGAATTTACCTTGACTCTTGGGATTCTTCAGTTCAGTCTTCTCCCTCCTTTGTTCCGTGCTGAATGCCAGCATGGAGACAGATGTCATTTATTTAGAAGTCACCGAAAAACATTCAAGTTTTCATTCCTTTCGTTGGAGGAAAAGTATCACCATAGAAATTCCACTGACACTTAAATCAGAGGACTTGTTTGACCTTGAGTTTCTGCTGAAGTATTGTGTGAGCCAGTTTATCTGTAATTGACAATCCAGGGAAGGCAAAAATAAATATTAGTAATCGAGGGGATGACCCATGTAATTTCATCCCATATCTACTTTTCTATTCGTCCCTTGCCCAGGGATAGAGAGAGAAATTTCCTTCTGTCTTATTATAGAGTTTGGGTAGAAAGAAAATTGTAACTGTTGTATGAGCTGCCAGGTGAGACATGCTGTTCTCACTCCCATTTCTCTAGTATTTGAAGGACGAGGCATTGCTTGTGAGCATCTAATAAGCAATAGCCTGGTTTTTGCAAAGTTGACGATAAGGGACCTCAGATTACCCATCCACTACCCAAGAAGGCAGCTTTTGCCTTCTGAATCTTTGCCCAAGGCAGAGGTTTGAGCCAGAATAACACTGGTCAGTCTAGACTAGATGGGGCTCAGAAGAACCTATAGCTCTTGAAAACTCCCGTAGTGAAGAGTCTTTGTGACTTTTTCCTGTCCCTACCACGACCACCACCATCACACTGGACCAGGTTCCACCACCGTGTGTCTGACTCCTTCCAACCAACACTTGATTCCAGGCTCTGCTCTTTTTAAGATTTTATTTATTTATTTGATAGAGAGAGACAAATAGGCAGAGAGGCAGACAGAGAAAGAGGGGGAAGCAGGTTCCCCACTGACCAGAGAGCCCGACATGGGACTCAATCCCAGGACCCTGGGATCATGACCTGAGCCGAAGGCAGAGGCCCAACCCTCTGAGCCACCCAGACATCCCTACCTTCTTTTCTAATCTACATCAAGCCCCAGGCATTCATCGATGGGGACTCCAGAGACCCTAGAGCGCCCCCTTTGCCACCTCTCTACCCTGAGACTGCCTCACATCCAGTATCCACTCATCTCCCCTTGAAGGCCCTAAAACTCCAAATTTAGCATTTGATGAATACATATCATATTTCAAAGTTTTCTGTTTTCTTTTCTTCCCAGCCGAATTATAAGTGTCTTGAGATCTGGAATAACTATATGGAAAATAGAATCTGTATCTGATGATTTTTTTTTAAAGATTTTATTTATTTGACAGAGAGAAACACAGCCAGAGAGGGAACACAAGCAAGGGGAGTGAGAGAGGGAGAAGCAGGCTTCCCGCAGAGCAGGGAGCCTGATGTGGGACTCGATCCCGGGTCTCCAGGATCATGACCTGAGCCGAAGGCAGTCGCTTAACCAACTGAGCCACCCAGGCACCCCCTGATGATTAATTTTTAAATGGTTCCAGTAGCACAGCACCCAACACCTAAATTGGTAGCTATTCCTTTATTTCTCTCCTACAAGTAATAATGAGAAGAGAGGTCTTTGTTGGTTCAATGGCTTCCTGACCCTGGACTCAAACAAGACAAGCGTATTTTATCAAATTTGGAGAAGCTATAGTATTCTCACACTGATTCAGTAAAGGCTGGTCTATAACCCTTTTTGAGGAATCATAGAGAAACATTTATGTACTAAACACTGATTATACATTATCCCTAATTCTTAAACTTGTGCAAAAGGATTGTTACCCTCATGTTGAGATTTTTTTAAAAAGCTTATTCAGATAAGAAACATGTTCAAGTTCACATAGTTAGTAGAGTTGAAGTGAGGATTTGAATATAAGAGGCTAACTTTCAGGCCCTCAAGTTCTGGCTTCCAGGGCATCTCCCATTCATTCTACAGGAATTAGTATAGAATCTATTGAATTATAGAACTCAAGCACCAGCATTAGTAGGACAGAAATGGGTGAACAGAAGAGTATGTGCTCAGAGGAGCTGTCAGATGTTCAAAAACACTGGCAGAATCGTACCCTTAGGAATTAGTCAATATACCATGGATATTTGGAAAAACTAAAAATCTGAAAAAACTAAAATCACAATATCTTCACAGAGCACCACATTTGCTCAAAATTTTGACATGCTGGGGCGCCTGGGTAGCTCAGTTGGTTAAGTGACTGCCTTCGGCTCAGGTCATGATCGCAGAGACCCGTGATCGAGTCCCACATCGGGCTCCCTGCTCTGCGGGAAGCCTGCTTCTCCCTCTCTCACTCCCCCTGCTTGTGTTCCCTCTCTGGCTGTGTCTCTCTGTCAAATAAATAAAATCTTTAAAAAAAAATTTTTTTTTGACATGCTAAACCTGATCACGCTCAAAAAGTATTAAATATCTAAATATGGTTGATTGATCTCCTTGGCAGGCAGGAAATCAATGTTTTACTTTTCCTCTAGTTTGGAAGAGCCTTTTTTCTTTTCTTTTCTTAAGCTCTAACTTTAGAAATCTAAATGCTGAATCCAAATAAGTCCTCGGACCCCCACATAGCTCCTATATAGTTGCATGGAAAAATGCTGGCTCAGTAGCCAAAAAGTAACTTAATGGAAATTCCATTCTTTATTTGCATCTCTTACAGAATCTCAAAAGGGATCAAATTCCTAAACCATGAAAACACATATCCAAACCCTATTTCCTCTCACACCCATTTCTTTTCTATACAAAAGTTGTTTGAAGCCTCTCATTTGCCAAATCCCCAAAATTCTTTCTGACATTCAACCCACATGAACTCTCGTTCTCCTCCATCCCCTCCTCTCTGTTTACTACCCTTCTCTGCCCATTCTTCTAATTGATGTTGCAAAAAATACCAGACTAGCAGGGTTGCGACATTCCTAAGTGTGGGAAATTAAAATTGTCCACAATGTCCCATGCCTCCCTATATCCATACCTTTTGTAATATGATTCCATAGCTACTCCTGTTGAGATAGAAGTGACTATGTACCAATTCTGAGCTCAGACTTCCAAAGATTGTTTTGCTTGTCGTCTCTCTCAGAACCCTGACATGGCTATCTGAATAAATGGAGGCCAGCCTGCTGGAGGATGAGTAGAGAAGACCTTCATTGTTCCAGCTGAGGACATCCTAGACCAGCACATAATCAACCAACCAACCACTAAACGTGTTTGTACAGCCAAGATCACAAAGCCAGCCAGGAGCTACCCCCCAACTCATCCCAGATTCATGAGCAAACCCAGCTAGGACCAGAAGAACTAGTCAGCCAACCCAGAATCTCATGAGCTAATTAATATTTACTGTTTGCAACCCCAGAGCTGAAAGTCAAGCAAAAGAGAAAATACTCTCTCTTAAATATGTTTTGTTTCCTTTTTTATCAGTGAGAGTTTCTAACAGTCAATGGTACTGGGTTCAGAGTTATTTTCTTCTTCTTTTGGTCTGATCTATCAAAATAACTTTGGCCAATTTTTTTTAAATGTCCATGGACTTCCTATTACAAATGTAGAAATCTTTTCTAGCCCCTGCGTGATCGTAACAATTTAATCTGCAATCTCCCTTATAATCCAAAGGAAAGGTCTTTTGCCACCACCCATGTGGCTTCTGGTCAGAGTCCACTGCTTGAGGGTTTTGCTGAGAACAGAGCCTACATATCAAAGAAGCATTTATCATAATCTGTGAAAGGTCTGTATGTGAGTGACAGCAATGAGTAAGTCACCAGTCCCTGGGACAGGGCTATAATAAAATCTACATATTGGCTGCATCCACTTAGGAAATATTCCTCTACTGAGGATATTTGTTTGCCTTCAGACATGTTGGACATAAATTATTTTGAAGTTAGGGTGCCTGCTTCTGAGATATTGCCAAAGAATTGTTTTCATCACATCCAAATTCTGTCCCCACAAGACACTCTATAGCTAGGTTTTTAGACAGCAGAGCTATAATAAAATCATGATTATAAAGCGTTTCCTCAAGATTTAACAAACACACACATTTCGAGATATATTGGATTAGGAAATAATATGTAATGTCACCATCTGGTGACTCCCCCAAAATGTTACAACTATCTCTATACCAATAATCAACATTTTATTAATGCCTTAAAGCAAGAAAAGATAATATTTAAAAAGACATATGGGAATTGTTTTATTGTGTTTGATAATCTCATAAAGAACAGTGTATCGGAGTGTCTTTGGCAGTTCTTTGCTTACAACACAGAAATCAACCATAACTAAATTAAGCAAAAAGGTATGCACTGGGAAGGATATAGGATGGATCTCATAATCAACAGAGAAGCTAAAAGCAAAAGAAAACACATAAGGGATAGCAGAGCGCCAGGTTGAGGTACTAGAAGCTATTTAATGTGTCATCTCTTCAAATTGCTATTGTCATGACAAAAAATCTTCAGCTGTTTTCAGCCCTTCTGTACATTTTACTTATGATTCCAATTCCAGGAAGAGAGCGTCTACTTGGCCTACCTTGTGTCACCTACTCAAACTCGTCCAAGGGAGGGCTAGACCACCTCAACTGGCAGGCCCTGAGGACTGCTCCCAGTAGGGCAGAGAAGATGCTGATGGAAGTGAGATTGTTCCCCACATCTACAGGGTTCCATAACCTGACTCAGGAAAAAAGTGCCTGGAAATAAAACAACAGAAGTCTACATAGAAGTCTAAGCTCAGAAGACTATGGGAAGCTGAATAAAACCTAGAGCAAGGACTCCTTCCCCTCATCCTCTTTCATCTTCAGCTCTGTGTAGACACTTGTAAATATTGTTAAAAACATTCCACGGATAAGGCCTAGTGTGAAGGTGGAAGATAAAGTATTTTAAGGGCAATTCGAAGAGGGTATTAGTTTTCAGCTTAATCGATATTAAGAAGATCCTATTATAATCACTAAGGTAATGTGAAAAGAGAGTAGAGCATATATGGAAAAGGGAAAATGAACACATAATGAAAAGCAAAGAAGGAAATAAATCTATTATCACTAACAAATGCTATAATTATTATTTCCTTATGAAACCATGCAGACTAAACAGACCCAGAATGGATGCCTGCCTGTGTTAACATCATAGCGTTTTCCATGTGAAATGTGACTTCAAGGACACCTAAAACAACTCCAATTTTTGTATTTTCTAAGCTGGTTCTTACGAGAACTATCTCTGTCTTCTTTTCTTTGTACCTCAACCGAATCTTCCTTTTTTAAATGAATTTAATTTAATTAAATTATTGGTGATGGTATAGAATAAGATGTCATTACCCTTCCTATAAATATCTTCTCATATATGTAACCATTTTTTTTAATCAGAGAGAGAGAGAGAGAGAGCAGAAGCATAGAGAGCTGCAGGCAGATGCAGGCTCCCCGCTGAGCGAGGAGCCCGATGTGGGACTCAATTCCAGGACCCTAGGATCATGACCTGAGCCAAAGGCAGACGCTTAACCGACTGAGCCACCTAGGCATCCCTACTTAACCATTCTTAAACCTATCTCTGATCCCACTGTGAATCAAGCTGAATGATCAATCTTTTGCCATCAGTCCTATGTACTCAGACTTTAACAAGCTTTTCAGAAAGAAGAGATGTCACCTTCACTGTGTTCCCAAAAGAGGCAGAAGCCTATTTGTTCTTCGTTCAGAATAGAAATTATTTTTCAAAAAGGAACAATCATATGGAACTAACTTGCGTTTGATTTCCTTCCTTCCTCTCAAATATATACACTTGAACATCCCCTCACACAAAGGCAAGGACATTAAGGTATCTCAACCTGAAGGTTTATTAACATCTCAGTATCTCAGAATGCTGAAGAAGGGAAAGAGCCATAAGAAGGAGAATCCAGGACAAGCTTGGTGAACAACCCAAGCTGTAAGACCAGCCCCCAACCAAATCAGCCAGTTGTGAGATATACTAATAATCAAGTAGTATTGATATGTGCTGGACCTTGCATCAAATGCTTTACATGCATGATCTCATTTAATTCTCTTGTTCACTCTTGCTTTAGGGTTATTTTTCTTACCTACAAATGAAGAAACTAGGGCTTAGAGGGTGAGGAAATGTACTCAAGAGCACATTGGTAGAAGTATCAGAGCCTGGAATTCAGGCCATGTAATCTGGTTCCATGGCCCGTATTGGAAATCTCTGTCTTCCCAGGGGCAATACCCAATGCTGGAGGTGGAGACAGAGAACCCAGGATGATGGGAAGCTGCCTGAGGGTTCTGGGGGAAGGTGGAAGGGCAGATATAGGAAATCCAGTTAAGCCTCCTGGGCTTTGCCTTGAGCCTCAGTGGGAACCCATAAGCCAAACATTTTCAGTCCCTTACATCAGGCACACCCAGGATGAGGACCAGCAACACGTTACCTGATGGGTCATTCAGGCAGAGCTCCTGAGCCAATGAGAGACATGCCTGGTGACATATTAGCTATCATCAAACCACTAGGACTATGCTCAGTGTTTGGCCCTGAACGTAGATAGATGATCACCCAAGAGTTCCAGAATTGGAACTAGAACCTATTTATTTACTCCCTACCTGAATCCCTGAATGTGAGATTCAGTATTTCATGTGTCCAGTCACTATGTCCATCCAGGCTCCTGATCCACCCCCTTATGGACCAGAACCCCAAGAACCTGCCCAGCTTGTTCCTGTCCCCTTCTTTCTCCAGTGAGTGTAACCCTGTTCCTCATCCTACCAGCAAGTCGTCAGTAACACTGTTCCACTCCAGATACATTCTTCCTGGACTGAAAATGCTACTATCCACTACTTTTCAGAGAGCTCAGTTCCCAGACTAAACCACTAAGGTCCTGATGCCAGTCACATTAAACCTTTTAAGATGGTTGGCTCCCTATCTTCTACAGGCTCCCAAATGGTCACTCCCCCATTGTATCAGTCATTCTCACCCCAGGTCAGTTGAGTCACCTTACCCCCGATTCCCTAAGAGTTTGTGGATGGTCCTCAACATGCTTGGGGACCAAGGTTAAACATGTCATCACAGCGGAGGCTGCAAAAGCAGAAGTCCAGTTTTATTGACTGGCCCCACACGGTGAGGGGCAGGCTGCACTGAGTGCAGATTGACAGCACTTAGATGTAATTGCAGTCACTAGGTTAGGCTGCTGTGAGCTGTTTGACTCCACACAAGCAGGGCTGGGGGTCATGGGGCGCACCAGCCCTACCCTTTCTCACATACCCTTCCATTTCTTGGCATCCATACAAGACTTTCTATTACTGGGGACCTGCCTCTTAACTGTGCTTCAGGTTTCCCCTTGATAGTCACTGGTTTTTCCCGTTTGGAATTTGCTTCTCTTCTCTGCTCATTGTTTTTGGGAAAGAATAGTTATGAAAGCCCTTTCTGTGGCTGTCCCCCTGGCCTATCTCCAGGCAGGTAGGGCCCTGCTTCATGCAAACACTGGGCTGTTGAAGCTGATGGCTTCATTCATTTGGAGCAGCATGGAACCACTCCAGACAACCCTCACAAAGAATAATCTCAGCCTGGCTGCTGTTCAATAGGAATCAGAAGCTGGGAAGAAGAGGCAGTTTTTCCAGCGGTCTGAAACTACCTCCCTAGAATCAGGGTTTGTGTTCAGGAATGAGAACGGGTTTCAGGAGAATGTAACAGGAGTCATTATGCTTGTATAAAAACTTTTGAGGGTCACCAGGATGGAGCCGTCAGTTAGATGTCTGATTCTTGAATCCAGCTCAGGTTGTGATCTCAGGGTCCTGAGCCTGGAGTCAGACTCCCCGCTGAGGGCAGAGTCTGCTTGAGATTCGCTCTTCCTCTCTCTCTCTGCCTCTCCCTCTCATGTTCACTCTATAAATATATATATATATACATAGCTAAATCTTAAAGAACAATTTTTTGAATGTGAATTTCATTGAAAATAGGGTACACAGCTTTGGTCTAATTCTCTCCCTTCCCCCTCTTATGTCTTATCAGTCCTAACCCGGGACTCTGTCTGCACCTGTGTTCTTCTACCATCACCCTGGTCCAAGCTCTCAGGACTGTTATAATAGCCTCCCAATAGCCTCCTGACCTATGCATGCTCTTGTCTGCTCCCCAACATCAGACTCAACTGTGGCCAGAGTGATCTCTTGAAATGCAGATTTGATGGGAAACTATTAACTCATACACTAAAAATTTTGGCTTTGCTTCTTAATTTCCTCTCCTTTGCTCCACCCTCCATGGTTGTTCTGCCTTTCCCAGGACTGTTGTGGTCTTAAATCAAGATGAATGTATGGACAGATGATACACATAAGTGGGAGAAAAGTTGAGGGTAGGTAGAGAGAACTATGGTCCTGCAGGCTGAAAACTGGGGAAAAGTAGGGGCAGAAGAAGGGATGCGGAAGGAAGAGGTGACAGGTTCCAGAGCTTCCCTGGACTTGGAGATGATATAAGTGGTGGTCTTAAGAAATATCACTGTGTGTTCTAAATTATATCCTGGATTAATTTATTGTAGTGGGTTGAATAGTGTCCTTACAAAATGAGTTCCTCTAGAAACCTCAGAATATGACTTTATTTGGAAATAGGGTCTTTGTAGATCTGATTGGTTCCATTAAAATGAAGTCATCCTAGATTGAGTTGGGCCCTAAATCCAGCAGTGGTGTCTTTAAAAGGTTATCTGAAGATACTGACAGAGACAGACACACATGGAGAAGAAACCCCTATGAAGACGGAGGCAGAGACGGGGTGAGGCAGAGACTGGGTGATGCAGCTATAAGCCAAATAACGCCAAAGACTTCCAGAAGGACCAGAAACTATGAAGAGGCAATGAAATATTCTTTCCTAGACCTTTTGGAGAAAGCACAACTCAACTGATACCTTGATTGCAGACTTCTAGCCTCCAGATTGTAAGAGTTTAAATTTAGTTGCTGCTCAGTTTGTAGTAATTTGTTATAGGAGCTCCATGGAGCTAATATAGTTAAATTACACCACAGTAACAAAGACAGACTGAAACCTCAAAGCCTTAAAAGTGGGGGGTCTTATTTATCACTCACCCAAAGTCTGATCTCTGCAGGTCACCACAGCCCTTTGACATCCAGAAAGATGACCTCCAACTTCATAGTAGCAGGTAAAGCAAGGACTGAAAGATCGTAGACATGTTTTTAAGAATCAGACCTGGAAAAGAGTTACATCATTACTGCCAAACCTAGTCTCATGGTTCCAACCAAAATGTAAGCAAGTCTGAACATGGAGAGGAGCAAATGGATACTGGGAGAGTTCTCATACTTCCTGTCAAGGATCCCCTTTAAAAGGCCCAAGTAACGATTAGAATACTCACTGACAGGATTTGCATTTGAATGCAAGACTATGGCAAGACTGAGCCCAAAGGTGCCCCCCAAAAATACTGGTTAGCTGGTGATTCTCAGGGCCCATCCTTATCTCTTTTTCTCTTAGGAGAGAGAGAGAAAAGCCGTTACTATAGTCTCCAAGATCAATCCTCTTGTTTGGACCTTGACAAATCTTTAGTCTTAGACATGCTACTCTTTTCCACCATCTTTCCCCTTGTTCCGCAGATCTCCTGCAGATTCATCCAAGGCATCATGCTTCATCCCACCTGGAGACTTGGCACAGGCAGTACGCACTCCTTAATACCTTCCACCCCCTACAATGGCTCTCAGACCTCGGTTCACACATCACTTGCTAAGTGGTGTTTTACCTTAATGCCTCCTCTTCCCAGTCTAAATTGCATCCTTCAGTCATTCTCACATAGTTCCTTATACTTCCCCTTCTTATTATTTATCATAGTTTGTCACTATATGAGCCTACAATTATTTGCTCAGCACCTCCCCTCCCCTCTCTCTCTCCCTCCCTTTCACTGCCATTTCTTAACAAATATTTGTTAAAAATAAATGGATGGTTGGATGGGTAAATTCTGAAAAGGGCCTTGGATCTAAATAAAAGTTAATAATTGCTTTAAAATATTCTAAAGTAAGACATGATTATTATGATGCTTTTAGCTGTAAGTAAAAGAAATAATTAAAATTGCCAAGACAATAAGGAATGCTTATTACCTTACATAACAAGAGATTCCAGGGTAGGGGCCCCCTTGGGCTGGTTAGGAGCAGCTCAGTGACACCATCAGAGACCCAAGTTCTCTCCATCTTTTGTCTCTTTGTCCTCAAGCATGTTGCCTTAGTCCTTCTCATGGTCACAGGATGGCTGGCGTAGTTCTGGGCAGCAAGTAGAAGTGATCTTGTTCAATATGAATCTCTTTTTATTATCAAGACAATCTTTCTCAGAAACTTTCCCACCGATTGACTTCCCTGTAAATTCTTTCTACCTCTAAACCAAACAGTGGCAAAGAGAATAGAATTATCATGATTGGCCAAGATTAATCAGGTTTTACTCCGGAAATATCAGAGAGATAGATGAATAAATGGCTGAACAAAATCATGTGAGCAAGAAAGGGGGATGGCATTCGCAGTTGTCATCATATGCGCATATGATTACGCAATCAATGTCTCTCTCTTTTGCTGCGATTTTTTTAGTATTTGTTGAAAATGAATGAATGATTGGGCCTTGTACATAAACAATTAATTTTGGAACACTGCACCAAAAATTAATGATGTATTTTATGGTAACTAACATAACACAATAAAAAAAATTTTTAATGAATAAATGAGAATTGTGTAGGTAACCTGTGTACTATAAACAGCCATACTTGCTACATATTGGTTGATAATCAGTGTGCTGCAGAATATCATAATCTATCAAAGAGAAATGCTATATTGAGCTGTTTGTGCCGCTGTGGTATGGTATGGGAAATGCTTTCCCATGAGTAAGATGTAAGGTGATATCAAATATTACCAAGCTATTTGCACTGGAACACATGAAAACTTTTTCTCATGAGCAAATCAGAGTAAGCTCTGAGACATAGGGCTAAAAGAGACCATGTGGATTATTTCATACCTATAGGTATAATAGCAAAACTTCAGCTTTCAAAAATGTTCCACGTCTTAGTAGGAATAAACACCCAAGAGTGCCCAGATCTTTTCTCAGTGCTACTCCCCAACAGCAGGAACTGGGGCTCTTTGAGTAAATGACTGATTTTAGGATTGGGTAGGTAAGTAAGAGGAGTCTGGAGAATCCTAGAGCTCCAGAAAGCAAGAAAGTGATCAAAAGACAAAAGGATGGGGCTACATCACAGGGATGGAAGAGGACCTCCCAATGATGAAATCCGGACAAATCTGAAAAACAAAATGAATAGGGTGGTATGGTATTACAACCTCAACTGTAAAATAAATGAAAATAAGTCCATATGCATGTAAGTAAATAACTGAATTAAATATATCCAGGGGGAGGGTGGGACAAATCTTTGCCCATGGAAGATCTCTCACTTAATTTAAGCAGATATTGCTACCTCCAGGAGGTGAGCTCGATCTCCTGGAGAGTGCACGGAACAGAGTGACAGGTCGCCAAAGAACAGAGTATTTGAGAAGGTGGGAAATGGAGAAACATGGCAAACACTAGCTTACCCACATAACCAAGATTAACTACACCAGTGATGCTATTGATAGAATGCAGTCTGGATACGTCGTGATGGCAAGAGCACCTCCCCTTTGTGGTCTTCTCCCCAAAACCCACTACTCCAGTCTAATCATAAGGGAGACTGTAAACAAACCCAAATTGAGAGATATTCTACAAAACACCTGTCCAGTATTCCTCAAACACTCAGGATCATGAAATATTAGGGAAAAGTGGGAATCTGTCACAGAGCAAGGACGCTACCGAGAGATGACAACTAAATCATTTTCTCAGAGGAACAAAAAACGGTGAAGTCCAACGAAGTCTGGAGTTTGGTTAATGAGAGCGTGACAGTGGACGTTTCTAAGTTTTGACAAATGTTCCACGGACTGTCTATATCACATCTGCAGCTTTCTGTAAACCTAAAATCTTTCCAAAATAAAAGTTTGCTTTTTTTAAAGTGTGGTTTGGAAAATGAGGTGAGAGGGAGAAAGGAAAAGGAGGGAGGGATTGAGAGAGGGAAGATCTCTGGAGACTGTTTTAATCAAAGTACTGCTGGCTGTTGCCCGTTTTGTGGAATGTAAAAGGATCCCATTGTCACTCTTCTCAAAAATATCTGTGCCACTGACTGATACATTGCTCACTATTTAGGGTTGAAGACAAGAAAAGATCTCATTAAAATGCAAATATAAGTGAGGGTTGAACTTGATTTATCACTTTTGTTGGCCAGTCCTCTGGTATGAAGCACAGGGCAGGTGACTTTTGATGGGTGGAGGGAAGGGCCCAAATTTATTGGGCCTCTCAGGAGTTAGAAAGAGGGAAAGAACTCCACTTGGGGAATATATGAGGAGCCCACCTGAGAATGTTGGGGAAGGGGTCAGAGGATGGCTACAGCAATGAGATAAGAGAAGCACCCGATAGCTGAGAAAGCGTGTGGGGGAAAGCCTCGGTCACCTGCATGTTTCTTCAGGGGCTGCTTGGTCCTGCAGGTTGTCACAGAGAAACCAGGTTAAGATGCTGGGAGGGCAGGAGTCTGAGAAATCTCCCCACTGCACCACATTCTGTTTACTTTACTCTGGACATATGAGAAGACCTCTTGTCCTCATTCTTTCAAAACCTAGAAACTACATTAGGTATAATAATCTCAAAAAGACCGAATTTATGTAAAGCACTATTTCTCATCTCTTGCACGTGGTGTCGAATGTTTGTAAGGCTGCACAGAATCAGAACATCTCAGAATTAATGATCGTAAGAGTTGTTTCTAAGTGCTTTTGATTGTATCTTTTCATCAAGCCTAGGAGGTAGTATTACTACTTTGTTTAACAATAACTAATTGAAGGCTTACAGATATGCAGGGAATTACCTAAGATTTTAAGTCAGTAGAGGTGAGAGCTGGGACTTGGACACCGGTCTATCTGACTCCCAGCATAGGCCCTTACTCAGTTATTCACACGGCCTCCTCCTCTACCTATGTGGCTTTGGGCAAGTCACTTGGGTTCTTGGATCCCAGCTGCCTTGATATTAAGTAAGTGGATGAGACCAGTATTCTTAAACTTAAATGTTCTAATGACTCAAGTGGGGAATCTTATTAAATGTAGATTATGATTCAGGAGGTTGGGGGCAGGCATGAAATTCTGTATCTTTAACAAGCTTCTGGGTGATGTTGATACTACTGGTCTAAAAATTACATCTTTCAGGGGCGCCTAGGAGGCTCAGTTGTTAAGCACCTGCCTTCAGTTCAGGTCATGAACTCGGTATGCTGGGATCGAGCCCCACATCCGGGTCCCTGCTCGGTGGGAAACCCGCTTTTCCCTCTCTCACTCCCCCTGCTTGTGTTCCCTCTCTAGGTGTGTTTCTCTGTCAAATAAATAAAATCTTAAAAAATTACATCTTTCAGAAGAAAGGGTTCAGACTACATTGGTGCTTAGATGTGTGTCTGTAAGTGACATCTGTCAGGCTTGTTTAAAATATTCAAATTCAGATGAATGCTGAATGAATCAATCTTCGGGTAGATTTCCAGGTGCATTTTTAACAAGAATCTCTCAAATCATCTTGCAAACTGTCCTTGGACTATACCTCTAAAACATGCTGGATGGGGGATCTAGAAGGTCCCTTCTTCGTTTTAGAATTGCTGAAAAGGTGTTCGAGGCTAAGATGACACAGACATTGTCAGCATGTGTTAAGAGATGCAATGAGTCAAAGCTCATAAAGACCACCTCACAGCGGAGTTGTTTCTTCCTAGATCCTTTAGAAGTCTGCAGAGGGTAGATTGGAGAGGCTGAAGAGTGTCTCACAGTGGTCATTTAGGAGTTACTGCTTAAAAAGTGACCACGGATCTCTGTGTCCGGTGTCACTTAATAATTAGGTTTTATTCTTTAATCAGAATCAGTCTTGGGCCCCCTAGGTGGCTCTATCTGTTAAGCATCTGACTCTTGATTTCAGCTCAGGTCAAGGTTTTTTGGGAAGGGGTGTTGTTGATTTGTTTGTTTGTTTGTTTGGGGGGAAAGGGCAGAGGGGGAGAGAGAAAGAGAGAGATAGAGAGAGGGAATCTCAAGCAGGCTCCACGCTCAGTGCAGAGCATGACATGGGATTGATCCCGGGATGGTGAGATCATGATTTGAGCTGAAATCAAGAGTCAGACACTTAACCAACTAAGCCACCCAGGTGCACTTTGATCTCAGGGTTTTGTGTTCAAGCCCCATATTGGGCTACACAATGGGCATGGAGTCTGCTTAAAAAAAAAACAACAACAACAGTGCCAGTCTGTCCTCAGGGTGTCACAGAAATGAGGCATCATTATCCTCATTAAATCTAAAATGGTGCATGAGGAGAAGTAGAAGTGGAAGCAGATGAGGGGAGGGGGACTCAGGGTCCTTCCCCACAGTGGAAGGCTGTGTGGTTGTGCAACAAGAGGCAGCGTGTGTCAGCTCCTGCCCAGTAACCAGACACAGAGCTGGCTCGGCAGCCTGCACATTTTTAAAACTAATTTTTTTTTTTCTCTCCTACTCAGAAGCTATTCTCTTCAACTCAGAAGCTCTTCTTGAGAAGGCTGGTTATACCCCTCTTCAGCCTGAGTGTAATTTGTTGGTTCAGGGGTCTTCCTGAGCATTTAGAGACAAACCAACACAGTGCTCAGAAAACCCTCGAACAGGTTGTAAAGGTAGGGACCTAAGAGAACAGACCCTTTCCTCTATTAAATCGCAGAACACTTACCTTCACTTTCCCCTCCTCCAACATCTGTCCTTACGGACTGGGACAACAATAGCAAATGCTATCATTTATCAATTTCTGCAGTGTTCCAGCAGCTATAGAACGTGGGCAGAAAGTGCTGGTAGGGAGCAGAAGAATCAGCAAGGAACCAACCTATACTAATGAAGATCAATAGCGTGCTTCAGAATTAGCAACAGTGTTATGGGCTGGCTGTTTCTCCCTCTCCCCCCAGATTCATCTGTTGCAGCCCTAACCCCAGTGTGACCCATTCTGGAGATAGGGCCTTTATGGAAGAAATTAAAGGCTAACTAAGGTCATAAGGGTGGGGCCCTCATCTAATAGGATTAGTGTCTTCAAAAGAAGACACACAGAGCTCTTTCTCTCGCTTTCTGCAGAAGCACAAGGAGATCAAATGAACACACTGAGAAGGAAGCCATCTGCAGCCCCCTAGGGGAGAGTCTTTTTCTTTTTCTGTTTTTCTTTTTAGAGGGAGAGAGAGGGTAGGCAAGAGGAGAGGGAGCGAAAGAGATTCTAAAGCAGGCTCCTGGCCAGCTCAGAGTCCCAGGCTGGGTTTAATCTCACCACCGTGAGATCATGACCTGAGCTGAAATCAAGAGTCAGATGCTTAACTGACTTAACTAACCCAGGTATCCTTTAAGGGGAAAGTCTTACAAGAAACTGACCATGCTGGGACCCTGATATTGGGTTTATAGCCTCGAGAACTATGAAAAAATAAATTTCTATTCATTATGCCCCCTAGTCTATGGTATTTTGTTATGAGAGCCTGATCAGAATAATCCAAGTGCATTCTTGGGACTTCACAAAATACTTTCACCTAATTATCATATTCCTTTCTCACAACCCAAAACAGGTATTATTATTCATCTAGTAGACAAGAAGAAACTGAGGCCCAGGAGAAATTGAATGACTTGCCCAGGATCACAGGAAGAAACCAGAGAATGAATGCTAAATCCAAGTCTAGTTCTCACGAGGTACTGCAACTGTTTTGGAGTCTTAAGCGAACGTGTAAAGAGGTGTAGAGGTTCCAGTGCTGGGACCGGAACCCAGGCTCTCTGGCCCCCGCTGTGCGGTCCTCTGAGCTCTTCCTGCGTGCAATGGTTTGAAGAGTTGGGAGCTATGGAAGACTGAGAACATACAAACTGCTCAAGCGCCTAAACCTTGCTTGGTCTGTGAGCGGCCGTCAGGTTTTGAAACAATAATATTAATTGCGTTGTTGATTCATTCCACAAACATCTATTGTGGCTTTTCCTGTGCCAGGCACTGTATGAGAACTTACAGATATAAAAAAAATCTAGGTCCATTGCCTTGAAGTTAGAGCCTACACCAACCAAATGCTTATATCCAAAGGAGGACGTGCTCATGTGAACTAAGCAACCCGCACTTAGAGCTGCAGGAGTGCTGAGTGAGGACCCATGAAGCCTGGCCAGGCTGAGAGGGGACGTTGTGAAGGATGGAAATTATTTCAGTAGTGGAAAAGGGTGGCGGATGATGTCCAAAAGTGGGCCCAGCCATCCCTCACATCCTGCATGCACCTTGGCCATGCGATTTTTCCACTCCTCTTGTTATGGACTAAACCTGTGTCCCTCCCAAATTCGTATGTTGAAGCCCAACCCCCAGTGGACTGTGCTTGGAAATAGGGCTTTCAAGGGGTTATTGAAGTTAAACAAGGATGTAAGTGTGGGGCTCTAATCCAGTAGAACTGCTGTCTTTATAAGAAGAGGAAGGGACACAAAAGATCCATCTCTCCCTTTCTCTCTCCCTCTCAAAGAACATGCATGCACACAGGAAGAAGGCAACCATCTATAAGACAAGAAGTCTCACCAGAAACCAATTTTGATGACATTTTGGTCTGGGATTTCTAGCCCCCAGCACTCTAAGAGAATAAATATCTGTTATGGAAGCCCCAGAGTCTGTGCTATCGTGTTATAGCAGCCTGAGGTGCCTATGACACGTCTCATCAGGAGGTAGTCCACTTCTCCTTCAACCTGAGATAGCTCTATGATCTGCTGTGAACGCCACTGAAGTGGCAATGTGCTAAATCCAAGTCTAGTCCTCACCAGGTATTGCAACTCTCTTGGAGTCTTAAGCGAACGTGTAAAGAAGTCTGAGCACTGTGGCAAAATCTGTGTAGAGGGAACACCCTCAGTTCATGGGGGAAAAGACCCAGGAAGATGAAAACTCCAGAGGAGATTGGCAGCAGAGTGTTCCTGCTGTCCTTGCTGAGCATCCATAGACGTGAGCGACTTGAATCCTAAAGTGCATGAGGGAGGTCAGCCAACACCGGAAGTCGGAGAGGAACCAGTCCACCAAACCCTGCCCCACCAACCCACAGAATCATGATCAAACACAATGGCTACTTTAAGCGATGACGATCAGGAGAATTTGTAGGGCAAGAGTAAATTGATACAGGTGGAACGAGAGAAGGATATACAGGGCAGAGAGGATGGTTTCAATGATGGTACAGTGATAGAAAACTACACTATGAATTTAGGTGAGTAATTCTGATTAGTAAAGACTTTAGGACTATCTTAGAGAACATGAGAAAATACTAGCAAGGTAGGTTGGAGTTAAATTGTGGGGAGCTTTCATTGTAATAACTTTTTTAAAAAAATATTTATTTATTTGACAGAGAGAAACACAGCTAGAGAGGGAACACAAGCAGGGGGAGTGAGAGAGGGAGAAGCAGGCTTCCTGCTGAGCAGGAAGCTCCATGTGGGGCTCGATCCCAGGTCTCCAGGATCATGACTTGAGCTGAAAGCAGTTGCTTAACCAACTGAGCCACCCAGGCGCCCCCACTGTAATAATTTTTTTATTGAACACTTACTTAGCTTACTCAGCTAAATACCTTTCATGGATTGACTACTTAATTCTCACATAAATCTATGTTAAGCTTATACTATTACAATCCTCCATTTTACAGTAAGGAAACTGAGGCTCAGAAGTTAAGTTACTTGAAAAAAAAATCAACAAGTGGTGAGAAAGGAATTCGAACACATGTAATCTAATCCTGGAAGCTGTAACCATGACCTCTACAGAAGATTGCCTAAGCCAAGGAATTTTGACCTTAGTGATAAACATGGAATTATTTTATGTCAGGACATCATGATTAAAGCTGGCAACAGACTGGGTAGAATCTGAAAGCTGAGGGAATGGTTAGGTGCTACCTGGTCCAGGTATCAAGTGATAAGTGACTGAATTAGTAAAAAAAAAAAAGGGGGGGGTGGGAGAACAAAAGAGATTTGGGGAAAAAACTATTACTAGAAACCAGAGAATGAGGAATATGGATAAATAAAAGAAAGAGGAGGAGTCAGAACACATTTCTGTCTTTCTGGCTTCAGTGACCAAGAAGGCAGGTCATTCCTCTGAAACATAGGGAGTGCATGGAAAGAACTGCTTAGAGGAGGGAGGGAACTAAGTTGGCATTAGGCTCACTACATGGAGGTGACAACAGGACACTAGGCATTTGGAAATATGGATGAGGGAACTGGGGACAGAGGCCAAGGTCATTTATAGATACGGGTGTGGCATGCACTCAGAACTAAGCAAAGCTACACACATCCAGGATATGCCAGCTAGGGGTCCCCAGTTGCAAGCAAAAGAAACCAAATCAGGCTAAAAGTGGAAAAGACTCAAAGAAATGTAGAGTCCACTGTGGACCTCTACTCACATGGGGCAGGAACCACAAGAATTCTGGGGGCCCAGATGAGAAGAACTCAGGAACTATCTCATCAGGCTGAGATGAATCAGCTCTGACTATTTTCCCCACTCCTCAGAATTCAAGGTCCTGGGAGGGGATCCCTTGGGCTTAGGCATATACACACTGCTGGGCTAAAGGAAGTAAGGACACTTCCTCTTTCATTCCCAACAATGTGGTACAGAAAGCAGAAGAAGTGATTTTCCAAAGAAAACCAGATTCAATTATCAAAAGGGGGGGAATAGATGTGTGGCCACAACCAGTCAACATTCACTCCCCTGAGAGAGTGTGCGGACCAGAGGGAGCTGCTGGGAGCTTGCAAGGTGGAGGAGGATTTGATGAGCCAAGATAAAGGCTGGCTAAGAAACCGGAAGGGAGAGAATAGGCTAAGGAGTTTTGAAAATGGGCAAAACACCAGACTTAAATGCTGCCAAGAGATCAAGGGTGATAAAGAACGGTGAAACACCCCTGGGGCTGCCATCATTAGAAGTTATGGGTAACCTTTGCGAGACAAGTGGGGGAAAGATGAAGGGATTGAGACAGGTAGAAGATCCAGTGACACAGGAGAGAAAGCAGATCAGAGAGACGGGCAGGGGTCAGATGGCAGCACCCATTGTTTGGTGGTGAAAGAAAGAAGACCTAGGTTGGTGATTGAAGGGGGCAATATCACAGTGGTCCACAGCACCGAGTTCTTTCCATCCCATTTGGCCAAATATAAAGACAAAATAATACTCAACACAGCACTACCGACATCTTTTCTCTGAAGCTCTTGTGAAAAGTAATGACAATGGGAAAGTGTGAATTGATGCTCTGCCTTCATCTGTTTCAGAAGTTACAGAAAAAGAAAATTGGATTTATTTAAAAGCTAACCAGTAAGGGAAATAGAAAAGACAAATGTCTTTTGTAAGCTGAAAAAAAAAAAAAAATCACACGATGCAACAGTCCCAGAAACTAATTGTCCAAGTGAACTGTTACAAATAGTCTCCTTTCCCCCAGTTGAGACAATCTTACATAACAGCATTTGCATCCATAATGTTGTGTAACAAGTAGTCTTGTAGTGCAATGTGTTTTAACGAGGGGTTAGAAAGCAGGGGATTGACTATTACCTTTACTATCATGACATCAGTCACTCTTCCACACAAAACACCATCCATTGGGAAATAGGGATAGTTTTTCCTTAAATACAAGGTCATACTGTTTGGGTATATGGGGGAGCGAAGGGGGTGGGACAGGGGGGTTCTCATCTTCTTCCAAAGCACTCAACTCTGGATCTCTTCCAAGAGAGGAAACGAGACTAAATAGATCATTTGTTTTATTCTGTTTGGGCATTTCGTGTGTTTCTCTCAACTGCGGCTTATGGACACAAAGCCAAACTCAGAGACTGGCTGGAGCTGGCTAAATTCCAGGTCACTTTTGAAGTTTTTTTAAGGAATAAACAATTTGAAGCTCTATCTGAGGATTAAGGCAAGCCACACAATTGAGGGACAAAATGAAATTCTGCTGTGAATGTGAATCGCAAAGGAAGAGGAAGATAGGATAATTATTTGGATTTCTCGAACAAGACTGAGGTAGAAGCAGGAGGGAAATGCACATTTAAAGTACACATCTATGAGAAATATACTTCAAAGAGGGTCAAATATGAGAAGAGTGGTTGTTTCTGGGCACCAGCTGAGGTAGGAACACAGCTGCTTTGGAGCAGCACCCTAATGATGGATGTCAAAGTGTCTTGTCACTTGAATGTCATGGAAAGCTTAGGAGATTGCTTCTGTATCCTCTTGCTGGCATCACCAGGGCCACCCAACCCCAGCCGTGCGCATTCTGTAACAAGCATAGTTGGTATTCCCCACGTATCCTAGTGGCAAAATGAGCTTTTGTCTTGAATTACTTCTCTTTGGCAGTCCCATCCAATGTCCAAGGAGAGAGAAAGGCACATTCGTGGTTGGGCTCAGTTTAGCCGATTAGTTCAATCTTGTCTGATTTCAGACTTGACAAGTCATGTGCAATATTGCTCAAAATGTTCCTTTGACAGTACTAGGTAGAACAGGGAAGTGAATGGCAGTCATTAAAATGTAAACAAAAGAGGTAAGTCCCAAAGACATCTGACTGTTTTTTACAGCTGAAGAATTCCAACCCTAATTACGATCTGTGGGAAAATAAAATATTTTCCCCCTAAAAAAAATGTTGGCTCCGTAAAACAAGAGACCAAAACCCTTTAAAATAGTATCTGTGCATTCTTTCAAAAACTTAGAGTAACTTCATTCTAAATTTTAAATTGCAAAAAATTAGCCCCAGTGTTTGAGATATAAATCAATACATCAAATGTTAATCTTCTGATTGGGATATCATATAATAGTTCTGCAAAATGTTAGTATTGGGGAAAATTGGGGCAAGTATACCAGGGACCTCTCTGTGTTATTTCTAAAAACTACCTGAGAACCTACAGCTGTCTCAATAAAAATTTTCATTTAAAAAAAGTGATTCAGATGGAAATGGATGCAGGGAATCAGGCAGGCTGTCCTAAACAGGCTCCATCCACACTTCTTGGTTCTAACTTATTTCTCCAACCACTAGTTCCCTGAATGACTCCCTTCTACCCAGAAAAGGCTACTCCCAGCTTCTCAAACACAGCTCTGGGCTTTTCTCCTCTTAGCTTCCCCCTCCATCTCATTCTTCCCACATCGGCTGGGCCTGCCAGGCTAGAGTAAGCCCTAACACATTGCCTGAAGCAATTCTTACCATGTCAATAGTCACTTGGCCCTTGTTCGCCCACCAGTCAACAAATATTTATTGAGCAACTACTGTATGTGTCATGTTGGCTCTAGGCACTAGAGATGGGATGAGGTGAAAACCATGGTGAACTGGTCACTTCCTGGCTTTCTGGGAGTATATTTTCTAATGAGGAGGGTGGAAGAGAAATAGCCAAGAAAAACATAGAAGGGAAAAAAATCAAATGATGATGAGTGCTATGAAGAAAATAGTGAGTTGGAAAAAGTTGGAAGTGACTTTGGCTCAAAGGTCAGGGAAGGTTTCCTAGAGGTGACATTTGAGTTGTGACCCGACGCATAAGGAGGCGGTCATAAGCCCATCACGGGGCCCCGGGAGAGCATTTTAGGCAGACAGAACAAGGAAAAGGCATTTATATCTTGCCCTGTAATTAAATATGAATATTAGGCATGACTATAAAATAATGAAACCGGTTTTCTTTTTGCGGACTGTGCTTCCTTTTTATTTTAGGAGCCAACCCTCCCATAGCATGTTTGCCTGTAAGAGAGGCTGTGAATACCCTCAGGCTGGCCCCGATTTTACACTTTTAAAAGCAGTTCCTTCACCCCAACACACACACGAGTCTAGCATGGCCACCTACACACCAATTCTAGACTATCCAAGTTGCTCTAACCGGTGGATGCAACCTTATTTCACAGCTGCGTCTTAGGAGATGTACCACATTTCCTTCTCACAGCTGGGGCCGTCCGCCTGCCGGTAAGGGTTCTGCGCTGAGGGTAACATAATTATGTCATTAAAGTTGTGTCCCCCCCCAAACCCAAGCTGATGCAAAGGAGGACTGCACATAGGAGATCTGGGTAATACAGCTGGGAGCCAGAGGGTGGTTTGTCGCCGGCCTCTGGGATCTGCGCCCCTGTTGCGCACAAAGTCCCATCCGTTGTAGTTACCGACTGGGAAGGACTGGATTCCCAGGACTCTGCGGGTACCTCACGCTGTCACCACAGCCACGAATCCAGATTTCTAGATTCCCTGTCTGCCATCTGCCTACGGCGACCGGGCGACCTCCGGGGCACCCTGCGAAGCGTCTCCAGGGGCGGTCTGCCCCTCCTGGGCCGCGACCCGGCACCGTCATCCCCATCACCCAGACCGGTGGGCACTATCCCGGAGCACCCCCCGTATCTCCCCCAGGGGACAGCCAAGACGACCTGCCTGCGTCCCCGGGACGCGCCGCAAGCTCTTGGGTCCTTCCGTGTCCCCACACACACCCGGACCCCCGCGACCCACGTGCAGCTCGGCGGGGACTGGCGCCGCACCCCTGGCTGGGCGCGTCTCCCGGCGCGTTCCGGGCGCAACCCCACGACGTGGAGCCCTTGGGGGCGGCATCCGCGAGGCCGCGGCCAGAGTGGGGGCTTCCCGGCGTGCCGGCGCGGGGACGCTGCGGCCGGCTGGCACACAAAGGAGGCGGCGGGAAGGCGGGGCGGGCCGGGGGCGGGGGCGGCAGGAAGGGGCGGGGGCGGGGCGGGCTGCGATAAAGCCCCCGCCGCCACGGCCGCCCAGCTCGCGCTGTGGGACTGCCGGGCTGCTGTCTCTGCGCGGCCAGTGCAGGCGCCGCCGCCTCTCCGCTTCCCCGACCTGCCTCGCCGCCGCCGCCGCCGCCGCCGCTGCCGCTCTCCGTCCTCCGACTCTCCCCGCCCCGCCGCCACCCGGCTCGGGCTCCGGCTCCGGCTCGGGCCGCTCTCCGCCGCCGCCACCTGGGGATCCTGAGCGAGGGGTGGTGAGTACCGGCTGCGCGCCCCGCGGCCGATCGCGGGCGCCCGGGGGCTGGAGGGGCGCGGCCGGCGTGCCTCCTGCGCCGGCGACGGTCCCGGGGCTCTGCGCGCCGCCCGCTCCGCGACCTTGCGCCGGGCCCGGAGGCTGCGGGGCGTGCGGGGCCCCGGGGCGGCGACGTCGAGGCGGAGGAACTTTCTCAGCCTGCCTCGGGCTGCGTCGGCCGAGACTGCGTGCGCGCCCCGCTCTGTGCCTGGCCGGCTGGGAGCCGGAGGAGGACCCGAGCCGGGGCCGGGGGCCGGGGGGCGGGGGGATGGGGGAGGGCGCGACGGCTGTGGCGTCCAGGTGAGCCCGCAGCCCGGAGTCCCGGGGCCGGCGCGGTTTGTGCCGGCGCATCCTCGCTGGCGCCGGCGACCCTGAAGCTGAGGGACCCAGGTACTGGGCAGGCGTCCTCGACCCTGTACTTCGCGTGTGCGCTGCCCAGTGGGGAAAGACAAACCGACTCTTGTGGTTACCGCTGCCCGAGCAGGGTGGGGGTGACCAGTGGTTTGGGAGAGAGCCCTTAAATTGGCCTCTGGCAATCAATTCAACCCAATTGGAGCAGATTTTTGCTATTTTCATCATCTGTAGAAATGGGAATCGAGGTGGTGATGAGGCTACAGGTAAGGTGAAAGTCCTCAGACATTCTGGGCGAATTAGGTGTTTTATTTGCCTACGAACTGAGTAGGGATGGAAGGCTTCTATTACATAAGACAGCACTCCACCTTCAGGTATTATGGGAGATGCTATTGAAGGTTTTAGTGTTTTAATGAACGAAAAATAATCTTCGTGGGTCTCTCTTGAGAAATCATAAATGCTGCCGTGCTTACTTTGACCACTTTGCAGAGAACGTTCTTATATTTAGCATCAACATAAAAAAGCTGTTTGAAGGTTTCACTGCCTCTTCCAAGCCAGGAAGCAGTTTACTTCTCTGACCTGTTCAGGAACAATTTACGTGGTAATTTTGTACTTTGGAGATTTTATATTGAACAGAGATAAGGGGAGGAAATGTAAGCATTGCTAATTTGTATATCTAAAGCACACTTCAAAAATTTAAGATACTTTCAATGCTGTCTGCATATCTAAATCAGTAATTATTTCTGTTTGCAGTATTTCAGCAAAAATTCTCTTCAGAGATGCAAATGAAGTTGTTAGCCTAAATAATCTCAGGATCCTTTCAACCCCCAAATTTTGATTCTAGATTAAAATGATGTTTGAAAATATTGTACAGTGTAGGGCAATTACTGAAGGTCATAAAGATGTCATCCATCCTTTATTCTAAACAAAAATGAATCTATGCAAAACATTTCTACCTCCTATGAACCTCACACATTAGTGTAATTTTAAAAGAACAAAAATGACTCAGTCTCCAAAGGACCTTGGTTTTTAAGTTCCCCACATGGGTGAGTAAATACCAGTGAGAGATTGAGGTTTTAGAGTTGGAAACGAGCCAGGTCCCACCTGTCCCTCCACGTTGCCGTCCTCTGCCAGCCAGTCATTCTCCTCCAGGGACTTTGGCTCCTGAGCTTTTGTTCCCCCTCTGGTCCCAGAGTCCATGTAGGGGATGCTCTCTATTCCCACTTCCTTGACCATCTCAAATCCAGTGACCTCCACCCACTCTAGCAACTGAGTCCTCTAGCTATATCCAAGTCTTGCCCTCACTCAGAGGTGCTCATCTTCTGAAACCAGAAACATCAGTATCTCAGTGTCTCAGTCATAAGTTCCTGCCCTCAAGGTTGCAAACTGGTGCTCCCATTGCAACTCTTCCTCAGTACAAGAGACCTCTTCCCCTCCCTCCTTCCAGCTGAATAGGTGACTTCATGGCCAACTCTACCTGCAAAGTAGGGGCCCCTGAATTGAAGTGTCTCCATGTCCTACTCCATTTCCCTCCTACAAACTTTCCCAAATTTATCCCCTCATCCAGGACGTCTTCTTAAACACCTACTGTGTCCAGGTGCTTTACCTGGCCCTGAAGTGTGATAAATACAGCAGATCCTTGCTGTCTTGGAACTGTCATTCTTGTGGGAGGAAGCAGATGAAAAGCAAACATAATTATGCTATGATAAAATGAATAGGGCAGACTAATAGAAGAAAAGTCAAGTTGGGACAGGAAACTCAGGGAAAATTAGAGAGAAGACCTCCCTTTGGCACTGCCTAGTACCTCCCCATGAACGCTTTTCTAATTTTTTTAAAAGATTTTATTTATTTGTTTGACAGAGAGATCACAAGTAGGCAAAGAGGCAGGCAGAGAGAGAGGAGGAAGCAGGCTCCCCACCGAGCAGAGATCTCTATGCGGGCCTCCATTCCAGGACCCCAAGATCATGACCTGAGCCGAAAGCAGAGGCTTTCACGCACTGAGCTACCTAGGAACCCAGTGCTTTTCTAATTTAACAGTATTTTTAGAATGCCATCATCTCCCTTGTCCCTGTACCCCCACCCTCTCTCCAGCAACCACTGCGTCCCCCAGGCTTCTCAAATGAGTTAGCATTTCCCCCTTCTCAGCTCCCTATGAGCTGGCAAGGGGCTCCCCAAAGTAGAAGACCCCAGAGTTCCGGAACAGTGATCCTGCAGATTTTCTCTAGAATTCCTTGTAGCATTGGACAGACCTTTTCTTCCTTTCTGGTACTTTTTCTTTTTTCCCTAGTTGCCACGTCCCCCTGGTTTTCCCTCTGTCTCCACTGCCTCTCCAGTACCTCCTGGGGTTACCCAGGGCTCTGTCATGGTCTTTGTTATAGAGTCATTGGTTGAAACACCTCCCGCAAGCTTCAGCTAGCTCTAGCACAAAGTGAGTCCCAGATTAGTGTCTCCAGCTAGTTACCGACAGTCCAGTGGGCTTACCCATCCGTGTTTTTTTGCCAAAAACAAAAAAAACCTACAATGAGTCCAAGACTGACTGATTTAGTTCTCACCATCCACCCCATACCCATTCCATCATTGGCCAAAATTTGCCCTTTTTGTGTGTGTGGGCGGGGGGGCGACTCTGCCAGTCACCAGAGTATTAAAGCAGAACCTTCTGGGAAGGCTGGACTCCTCCAGCGCTCCCCACATGCAGTCACCAAGTCCTGTTGTTTCTCCGTGCTGTGAAGTCACCTAGCCCTCTGCTGCAGTCACGGTGGCCCGGCCGCACTTCCAAGTCCAGAACCAGCCAAGCGGTGGCCGGTGTGTCCTTTGCAGTTGGCAGATGTGTTGTTGGCCTGCACAGAGTAGACGAAAATTGAGTTAATATTATAAATATTAAAATACCACCTGCATTTATAGCTTCTCTTAAAAATCAGAAGACCTGGAACAGGAGGCGTCCATTCCTATGGGACAGGACAACACTTGGCTCGTGTGGAGTTTCCAGCACCCAACTCTGCTGGCAGTTGCTTGCTTCCTGGTCCTCCCTGGACCCGTGGTCCTCATTTACGGTAGCCTCCTGGCTTCCACGGGCTCCTGAGTTAGTGCCCACAGGGCCAGCGGCAGCCTGTGAATCCCTGGTGCCTGACTGTGCAGCCTCCCTGCCAGATTTCGCACATCCCAACATTTGCACCCCTTTCAGCCATCTCCAACATCAGTGCTGGAGTGACATTCCTCGGTTGCTCCCAACCGGTTGGTGTCCCTCCTAGTAAAGACTCTGCTCCCCTCTTGCCTTTGGAGTGAACCCTGACTCGGAGGAGCA